>OY755039.1:114505728-114613228 GCA_963576565.1 Aspidapion aeneum
AGACCTTTTAAATTTATTTATTATTTGTAGAAATGGAAAAGGTCCAAAGCTAGTGCTTAAAATTAATGGCCCAGGCGATCGAATATCTATTTAAAAAAACTGTTTTTTATTTATTTTTGCATGCCACTCATCTGCTAGATTTTATGCATGGGTGGTGGTTTTATAGTGGGTATTTTTAAAAACAGGACGAAAAATTTTATTTAAAAATAAAATATTTTTCAGAGTATTCCGTTTACTTTAAAAAAGTTATTGGCAAAATTTGACATTTTTTGTGATATTTGACATACACCATCTGAAAACTTGGAAAAAATTGAATAATTATTGTGCCAAAAGTTTTTCTTTAACTCTTAATAATCAAGTTAGGTGAAAGAGGGATTTATGATTTTATGGTATATATATGGTATCACCTGATTTCAAATTTAATTTATATGAAATAGCTGATATAAAATATTCTATTTTTATTTATGTGGATGTAATAAGAACTGAACAACCCAAAAAAAAAATGATTTCGGTGAGAAAATATCTCTAACCCTTTTCAACTGTCTGTAGAGGCTACCACTTATATAGGTACTACTTGATGTGTGCAGTCAAGTGTGATGGGCCGCCCGCGCCCCCTTAATTCTAAGATGCTTGTTTTCAGTATAATATATGAATTATTGTAACAAGTTAAAAATACAAACAGGGTATTTAGTCCGTGCTAGATTGAAAAAAGACTTCTTTGTTCTACGTTATAAATGCAGCTTAAATAAAATTCCCTTTATGCCAGGACGGCTCCTTATGCAAAACTTTAGCCTCAGACCACTGGATTCAGTAATAACTTGAACAAGCCAGCCTTCTTTTTCAATATACACTTATTGTGTACTATTTTGATATTCCTTTACTTTAACCTAAAGAGAGCATTTTGTTTCTCCTAAATATGATTTACCACCATAACATGGAACTTGGTAAATATATTTCTTATAATTTAAGGGATTTTCTAGATTTTTTTTGGTTACAAAACTCCCTATCGTGTTTTCTGATGAGAATACTGTTTTAACATTGTAGTGTTTGGCTATTCGCCTTATGCTTTAGATACCCCTTGAACATATGAAATATATGAATAATACCTAACAGATCATGATTCTGAAAATTTGTTTTCTTTTTAATTTTAGAGATCGTTGAGTTTATTAATTTCTCGGGATATTCATTGTCTTGTAAATCCCCTTAAATGTTGTAGATTCCTGAGGTAAATTCTTCATTATCACTACAAATAATTACAGCTCTCAAATACGAACTTCTTATGTCCTGTGTGTGTGAGTTTACAGTGATTTGAATGTTTTTGTCTATTTGTTTGACAAGAAAATCCAAAAAAGTTCAACAAATATTTTCAAATGTCCATTATGCACTTGATTATTTGTCGAACACCGTTAAGATAATCTAGAAAATATTGCAGTTCTTCAAAATTTTCCGGCCATGCAATAAATTTGGCAACCATGTACAGCTGGTAAAAAAAAATAACTACCTACGCTGCCGCTGTCACATGACTTTGCTAGCGGTTTACATGAATATTCCAATGACAATCATGTGACATCATTGTCAATTTTTTTTGAACCAGCTGTACCATAACTACAGTTTTGACATGAATTTTGCTGTGTATTTTATTTTCTTCGAAGCACTTCTTTGTTTTGCGCGTAAAACTTTTTTTTAATTGAAAGTAATAGTTACGGAGACAGGTCCTTTCCACCAATGCCTATAGTCCTTGCCATAGGCAGTTACACTTTTGTGACATTTCCAACCTCTTTATTTATCATATGCATACTGAGAACAACAAAAAAAGTCTGAAAAATGGCATGTCTTTGAGTTGTTTTTATCTGTGCGTTTTTTTACGAGTCGTTAAATACCGAGATGAATTCCAAGACGTACGCAAGCGTTGATCTGTCACTTCTGCCAACCAATCAACTGAGAGATATTTCAGTATGGTTTTATACAGCAAAACTTTAATAATTCCCAGTTCTTTTTGATGCAAATTCGTCGTTTTTGTTCTGTGAAAATGCCGGTGACGTGCAAG
This sequence comes from Aspidapion aeneum, assembly GCA_963576565.1. Lineage (NCBI taxonomy): Eukaryota > Metazoa > Arthropoda > Insecta > Coleoptera > Brentidae > Aspidapion > Aspidapion aeneum. The sequence goes on from OY755039.1 coordinate 114,507,776, forward strand.
TTGTGTGACAAATGATTTAGTGCCCAATTTAATTTGAATAAACACTGTCATCGGGGTTCTACTCTATGTCTATGCTACGATAAACATTTTTTTAAAGATTTAGCGCATTTAAATTTGTCAATACTCCCATGGCAAAACAAAATAAACGTGAAATGCATATAGAAGAAATACTGCATATACCTCAAAAAATATTAATCGCAGCACATAGATATTGTATATGTTTGAAATCAAAAAGAAAAGACGAATCTTACATACTGTACAGGGTGTCCCAAATTCGTTGTTTTTTTGTGGTGTCGGGTATTTCTAGGGGAGAAAGAAAAAAACTGAGCCCCCTTTGCGACGCTCAAATTTTAAGAGAAGCCTAAAGGTGAAAACTACATTTAGATATAGCAAGCCGTTTTTAAGCTACGGAGTGTTTTTGTCTGCATTTTGCTTTTGTGTAAATAGCTTTCTTATAGATATTTTCTTGAAGAATTGACAGATGTCAACGGTTTTTATTTATCTCTTTTGGTTTTTAAATAAATAACTCTAAAACTCTCTCTAAAATTTCCTTTAAAATGATGTATCACATTCAATATTTTAATTTTTAATTTTTTTTTATTGTTTTCTTTATTTTTATTTTTTAATCACCTCTTTATTATTTTTTTATTTTTATAATTTTATAATATTAAAATATTTTAAACCCATTAAGCAAACTATAATATGTGTTAAAAATAAAAAAAAAACAAAAATATAAAGAAATCCCACTAATCCCAAAGAGAAAAATTAATTTTATGTAATATCTCAAAAACTAAACGTGACAAATGAAATTTAATTTAACAGTTGAATTCCTCTTAAAAAAGTGTCTAAAGAATGTTTTCACAGAAATAAAAATATTAATAAATAATCAAGTTATAGACCCCTTCCCAAAATGCAGACTTTTTGAAAACACCCCGTAGTTTAAAAACGGCTTGCTATATCAAAATGCGATTTTCACCTTTAAGCTTCTTTTGAAATTTGAGTGTCGCGAAGGTTGATCAGGTTTTTTTAGCCCCTCTAGAAATACCCGAAACTCCTCAAAAACTTCGAATTTGGGACATCCTGTACATGGTGACGGATAGAAAAAAATTATGTTGGCTTTTAAAGTTCATCATCATCATAATTAACCAAAAAAAATCTACAATTTATTATAGCCCTTTATTTTCAATGATAAAGTTGCTGAGTGCTCCGGTTATAAAAAACCAGCCGGTACCTACATAAAATCATACCTAAAAATTAGAATTGACCATTATTTTATACCTTGAATTTTTTATTATACGTTAAGCTCTTCGATCTCGCGCCTATCCCGGTATTCGCGCCAATAATTTAAATTAGACATTTTGACGTTAATTTTGGCGCATGCTCCTTTGATGGAATTCATCTCGGTATTTAACGACTCGTGTTTTTTTTGTCAACCTACAGTCAGCATCCTTTTATCCAGAGACAATGACAGTTTTACCTATAATTTTATTCCAACATGACATATTTACTTTTTAATATATTTCTGGTTAGGAAATATGTTTATTTCATGTCAAAGTCACAAAAGTGTAACTGCGTATGGTAAGGACTATAATTGAAGTTAAGTTAATCTTATTAATTTAAGGGAGGTTATATGTCATTTTCTAAAGAGTGTTTTATATATTTTTAATGATATCTACATATGTGACTGCAAAATGTTGATTAATTCAAAATTTTAATTTTCACTGAAAAGGAATTGTTTATGTACAAATTACTTGGTAAAAAATGATTTTAAAATTTTATATTTGAGCAAAATAAATTAAACAGGTTTTCAGCTTCCACAATGTTTACAGGGCATTTTTCATTTAAAGAAAGTTGTTGTTTATTTCAAGCCTCGCTATTTCAATGTTTTTGTGGTAAGTTTCTTACATTGGCGTAGCTAGCCTTGCTTTTCAGGGGGGGCCGTGGCCCCGGTCTATCTTGAACAAAAAGCAAACATAGGTTTTAAAGAGTCGTGCAAAGTGTGCAATGAATAAAAAAAAAATACGCGCATTAAATGTTCTAATATTTTGATATAACAAATTTAATAATACATTTACCAACTTATTTATATGTATACACAGCAAGTATGTAATTCAGCAATTCTACAAAGAAAGTTTTCTACGTCGCTGACTGAAAGCGTCTACCACACTGTCTAAGTCGACCTCAACATCTTTTTCTATGAATAACAATGACAAACCTGAGTGTCTCTCTTGAGTCATAGTTGTTCTAAGCCAATTAAAAACTCTCCTCGTGGCAGAGAAAGACCTCTCGCAAGTTGCACTTGAAATTGGAAGAATACTCGCAACTTTAAAAAGTTGGTAGAGGTTTGGATAGGTGTTTTCTGCTATATGTTGTTTGATAGAATCATGACCAACAGTTTGATTTAACCGAAAAATACAATTCTTTAAAACGGTCATTTCTGCTCTTAGAGCAGAAGTATTAATATTAAAAATTTCCCGGTATTGCTCGACGAATTTATTCCATTTAACGACGTGGGAAAACTTAATATGAAAATGGTTATGAAATTGTCACCAAAATCGGAAAATTTTCACACTAAACGCTAACCTCAAAAAACTAAAAAGATTATTATATTTATTTTAGAAAAACAGTTTAAAAAGGTCTTTTATAACCTTACGACATCTACAACCGGATTTCGGAAACAGAGGGGCAAAGGTCGCTGTCTTTATTAAATGCGAAATTTAACTTACACATCTATAATATTTTACAAGATGTCGCCAATATGTATGAAATATTCAATATGCATAATTATGTTTAAATTTAAAAAATATTTTCGGGAAATTGCATAAGTGCAGAAAAGTTACCGATAATTTAAAGAGAAAAAGCCTAATTCCGCAAGACAAGGGCTTTTTCCTGAAATGTAAACATTATCTGAATGATTTTAAATTTTAATGCACCTATTTTATTTGAATATTTCCCGAATAATAATAGAAAAGTATGTATTTTCAGCATGTTTTCATGTTCTTTTACTAGTAGTCGGTAGGGGAGGCCTAAAATATCTTAGGGGGGACCTGAGGGACTTCAGGGGGGGCCAGGCCCCCCTGCCCCCCCCCTAGCTACGCCAATGTTTTCTTACCTTCCTGATATAAATATAAAGGCCTGAAGTTTACTTTATGTTAAAGTTGTGTTTTTCTAAGCTAAGATGTGATGATTGTGAGTTGTTTTGGATTTAAGATAAAATGCTCTTTGGTTCTTGTCTCAAAAGACGTCCGGGTTTGAAGAAAATTTGTATATCCCACTTTTGAATATAATATTGGCTAAATCTTTGCGTCTAGAAAATAAGTTTTTAGTAATATATAGTGGCTTAAAAGCTTAGAATCTGTGTAATATTTTCTGGGTAAAATAGAGAATATTATTCAAAACTTTTGTTTGTGTTTGCGTTTCATACTTTTAATTTTTCTTGTAAGAATTTTTTCTTTTCCAAATACAACAAATTGTTTGTAAAACCATTTTTCCCAGCCCACGGTAGATAATTTTCCTTCTTTGAATTTCTCGGTATAGAGTGGAGTGTGCAAAATTCTATGTAACATGCTTCTTATTTCTGCGTTTCTATGTTCTTTAGCGTGTTGTGACTCAAAAATAGTCAAGTGATCGGTCTGCGTGGATTTTGGATTCTTTTTGTATTCTTCGATTTTCATGGTAAATTCCAAATTTATATGCAATTTATTTAAATAGTTTAGGAAAATAAAGATGTTGTCTTCGTACTGATACCAGTGTTCAATTTTATCCAAGAAATTGTTCTTTGAATTTAACAAACCCTTTTCCCCGAAGTATCTTATTGTCACTTTTTAATGTAGTAAACTTGCAAGAATGAAACAACTAGTCTCATATCTAGAGTAGGTTTATGTAGCTTTATTAAGCCATACAGTTTAAGAAAGTTCATTGGAAAAGAATGAAATATAGTTTTGAATGTTGAACCGAACCCATTTTTTTAGTTCTTGTACAAATTTCTTAGTTAAGTCTTTGGTTATTTTTTTAATTGAGTTGGTATTTGACAAAAATTGTTCTTCTTTATTGTTAGATATATATATATATATATATATATATATATATATATATATATATAGAAGTTTGACTTTAATAAATAGTGAAATAAGTAAGACATTTAATTTTGAAATGTGTATTGAAAAACTTGCTTATACTTTTATCTCAATTCTTTTAATAAATTATTAAACCAAGTTTATTTTCTCCTCTAATGGCAAAAAAGAAAATTTATTTAAATATTGCACGCTAATGCTATCAGAATTAGAAACTTCCGCCATTGTCAAAATTTCCCAGATTAATATATCTACATTTTCGTAATAAAAAAAATTGTGTGTGCTTAAGACCACACGGCAGAAGTGTAAACTTCAACAAGGCGAAATTAATAATATTGGCCCATAATATATTCTGCAAAGCGGACAGAACTGAACTCTTCTGTGTACTGGCCTTCATCTGCATCATCATATCGCTCGCTGAATGTTTCTCACAGTTAGTCGACTCGAGCCGATTTCACCCGAATGAGCGTTACATAGCCGAGCCTGACGGCTCAGTTGAATTCACTACCCACCAAAACTGCTAAAAGCGCCTAAAGAAGTTTACACTTCAAAAACTACAAACATATAAAACATCAATATTTTTATTTTTTGCACACTTAGTACTTAAAATTTCAACTCTACTCAGTGTTATATAATATAATGATTACTTAGTACCGAATACAAAATATCTGATACTCGAATAGGAAATATCAGTATCTATTCGATACTTGCAAAAGTAATCGTTGCACACACAACTACTAAGTGCACGAATTAAAAGTGCCGGTAATCTGCTCTAACATGCAACGCGAACCGACGCCGCAGGGGTCATCACGGGGGTGCGGGCGGCATTGAGGCTGGTCTTGGTATACGCGCCGTGCTGAAAGAAGGTTCAGATTCTATGTACTGTAAAATTCTATTGGGACATGTCGTCCTCTCTTTCTATATTTCGTAATTAGCATGCGACATAACATCTAGGGTGCATAGAATTTCGTTCCAGTAAATAAAAGCGTTGTTTGCATATACGTAGTCTTCCGTATATGGAGAGTTTGAACACGAATACAAACACATACATCAGGTATTAATTCCTAGAGTATATTCCAGTTTTAGTGAATTTCTTTTGGAATAATTATGAATTAAATTAAGAAATGATCAAAGTTTAATATTTTTTTAAGTAAAATTTATGAGTGCACGTGCACATGTGCACTTATGGAGAAACCGCCAGTGGAGTTATAGATAGGTCAAAAAATGTTTCAGGAAAAGTTGGTACAGCAGTGTGCGCGAGCTTGGCGGGTTTTGGCACTGCCGCAGTGCTCCCAGATCCATAATAACCATACCTTTGTCGGCTTTGCCAGAGACTGATGATCTGTCCCTGGCTTTGCTCAAGGCGCAATCGTTTTTTTAAATTTTTTGTCTGATATTATTGATAGTTTTCTTGTTTTCACTCAACCATTGTCTACAGCTTTCTAAAGATTTTTTTTTTAATTCATTATACTTAATGAGATAAAGCATTTTGCGAATCCTCTTTCCACTGTTTTTCTTATAAGTAAAAGAAATATACTGAATTATTTTTGCAGAGATGATGAATGAAGTAGGAAATAAAAGCGGATAAGAAGCAGCTCAGCATCGCCTTAATTTTTTATGTCATTAATTAAAAATCCGAATAACTAGAGCGTTTCATATCGCATTAAATAGAGAAATTACATTTCGCAGAGTAATTTCGAATTTATATAGCAACGAAATAAAGTAAAATAAAGCAAAAATAGCTAGCAAAGTCCAAAGGCCCTGAATATATTTGACTGATATATTTCCCAGAGGTGGGCAACTCATATTGCCTTCTTGAAGCATAATTTAACTTTGGTTAAAAACAGATTTCCAGAGATAAATAGATCATAACAAAAACATTTCATGTAAAAAAATGCCCAGTGCGCGAAAATGGTATTTCGTAGAAAGAATTGAAATAAATTTAAATCCAAGTTCTCCTATACAAATTTCAAAATGAAAGCACGGATCACCAAGTTTGGTGATCCGTAATGAAAGGGTCTTACTAGTTTAAATTTTTTTTTGTTCAATAGCACTGCGCCTAAGAGTCATTTGGAGCCGTAATAGCCAAGTTTAGAAAAATACTCTGCCAATATATGGGCCCCTAAGCTCACACTAGGTACTATAGTTATAGTGTACGTGTGAATTAATATAACTAAAAACTGAAATATATTTTATTCAACTCCAGACTAAATTACCTTTTGTTTGATACCACACAAGCCATGTTTTGACTTAAACTCAAATTTTTGAAATCTACCCCCACCCTTAAAGAAAACAAAAACTAAAATGTATTTTGTTTGATATCACACACGCCATATTTTTACATAAACTCTAATTTTGAAAATATACCCCCACCCTTTTTAAAAAATAAATTAAAATGTATTTTGTTTAACTGCAGACTCAATTACCTTTCGTTTGATATCACACACGCCATATTTTCACATAAACTCTTATTTTGAAGTCTACCCCCACCCTGTTATTTGGTTTGTGTTCGGTGGATTTTGTTCATTTTTAAATGGGACCATCTCGACCCAAGACCCAGCCTAGGTACCAAATTTCATTAAAATCGGCCAAGTGGTTTTTGAGTTATGCTCGTTGGTCGTTACAGACAGACATACAGACAGACAGACATACAGACAGACAGACAGACAGACGGCGCAACAAAAAAGTTTCAAAATCATCTGAAACGCAAAGATATATAAAAATTTTTGACATCGGAGCAACTTTTTTTTTTGTTGAAAAAATTAGGATCACCATAGCTCACACTACTATAGTTTAGTATATGTGTGAGCTAATATTTTAGCACTGCGCCTAAGAGTCATTTGAAGTGTGCAATCTTACCTTTACATAACTTTACATTTATAGGGGGGAAATAAATTAAAATTTTAGTGTTTTTAAATTTTTTCCTATAGCTTTATCATAGTTCATAGCAGTCTTCCAAAGCAGCGTTCCTGGAAGTGGGCAATGTTACGTTTACATTACTTTACATTTATAGGGGAGGGAAGTTAACTAAAATTTTGGGGTTTTTATATTTTTTCCTTAAGTTTTATTATAGTTCCTATCAGTCTGCCAAACCTTAGCTCTCTAGCGTTTCTGGAAGTGGGCAATGTTAATTTTACATAACTTTACATGTATAGGGTAAATAGAATTTTGGGTTTTTTTTATTTTTTTTCACAATTTCTATCAGTCTGCCAAATTTCGGCTTGGCAATTTCGACGTTTTTTAAAATTTCGTAACTACTTTACTACCTTACGGAAGTCCATAAAACTTGGAGGGGTTGTTAACTCTATGAAGATATACATTTGTGCAAAGCTTGAAATTCGTAGCTGTCCGAAGGAAAGTTTTAAACAGGTCAAATATGGGCTAACAGTTTCAAGAAAAGAACAGCAGTTTGCGCGAATTTGGCGGGGCACTGCGGTGCCACCAGATACATCTTGTGCATCGGTCTGATGGACAGGTTACACCAAACCTGACCAACTGACACTGCACAAGTTGTTGGTCAGTTTACAACCTACACAAGGTAGCGTCTCCAGAAGGACGTTTCTCTATATTTCATGTCAGCCTCACTCTTCAACCAAATATTATTCTCTATACGAATATAAATAGTAGACGCCATCTACACCCAGTAATTGCAAAATTTAGAATTTTAGTATTGTTTAAAAAAATTGCCGAATTCTGTAAGAAAAAAGTTTTACATTGTCGATTTTTTCTACACAGGCTATTCTTGCACTTTTTGTACATAATGAATGAATGAATGAAGTGCTTTATTGACAAAGCTTACTTATTTTAAAAAACTTGTTATAACTAACTTAAAAATTTTGTTAAGACAGCACATTTCAAAGTAATAAATTAATATATATACATATATGAGAAAAGTAAAGCTAAACCTACTAGAATTTTCAACAATTTAGACTTACACAACACAATATTTTAAAATACTTAATTTTTGTTTTAATATATATGCATATACCAAAAATAAACTTAAAATTATGTATGTAGGTATATATTTTTTATAGAGCATAGAAAAACACACATCAACCTGTGTAATTGTATAAAATATAAAAAATTATTTAAGGTCCTTCAAAGAACTCGTCAATTCTATAGTATGCCTTCTGTATCAGGATATTTTTTAATGTTTTCCTAAAATGTCCCAAATCATGTACACCCCTAAGCATGGGGTCAATATGATTATAAATTTTAATGCCATTGTAGATGAGTGAATTACGGACAAGTGTTGAATGAGGAATCGGGAGGAGAATTTCATGAGACTGACGTGTGGCATATGATTGCTGATGGGCTGGAAGAAAATCTCTTTTTTTGTCAGAGAGAGACAAGCAGTCTCTAAAATGAATAAGGAAGGAAGAGTGAGAATTCCATTTTCAATGAAAAGGGGCCTACAGTGAGCTCTAGGATGCGAGTTAGATAGATTTCTAACTGCTCTTTTCTGAAGAACGAAAACAGATTGGAAGAGAACATTGGAACAAGCTCCCCAGAAAGGTATAGCATATCTCAGATGTGACTCTACGAGAGAAAAGTAAACATTGCGTGCGACTTCTTTTCCTAAGTTTTCGTAAGTTACGCGAACTGAAAAGCATCCAGAAGCAAGCTTCTTATTAAGAGTGACGATGTGAGGATAAAATTTAGGCTTTTCATCAATAAACAAACCCAGGAACTTAGAATTTATGACAGAGTCAATTGAATTGCTACCAGTATTCAAGTTTGGCAGTGTGCAGTTAAATCCCATGAGATGAGTTTTGGACATGTTAAGGCAAAGGCGATTAGCATCACACCATTGTTTTATTTTAAATATAAAACTTAAACTTAACTATAGAAAAAAATTGCATACCTTAGTAAAAATTTATTCAACATTTATTGCTCATTTATTTTTCACAATTTTTGTTGCACAGCTTATGTGAAATTTTTATACCGGGATTTTTCTCAGTGTGTAACAAATCTAGTAAGTCGACGTGGACCTTAGAGTAATTATATTTTTATTACTCTAAGACGTTAACTTTAAATTTAGTTGGGGGAGAGCATGGCAAGATGACGAACAAGGCAAGAAGACGAACGGGGCAAAGTGACGAACGGGGCAAGTTAACAAACTCAATTTAAAACAAAAATTATAAATCGCAACGAGTATATTATTGTGTTGTTGAACCCTTTAAAGTCAAAGTTTTATGGGATAAAGATTGATGGAGCTCCTAAGAATAATAATAGTACAGTGGCTCAGCATCTATATTCCGAGTCGCTTATAAAATTTGATTGCTAAAAAATAAGTTTTTGCGAACAAATCTAATATAAAAGTAATCTTTGTTAGTAACTAGGAAATTATTTAATATGTTTTCAATATAAGAAAATGTAAATGGCCATATTTTGTCATTTTTTGTTTTTAATTTTTACGTTTTACTCAAAAATTTTACCCCGGTTGGCGGGGGCAAGATGACAAATTTGTTACATGCCATTTTGAAGAATCAAGTATAATTCAGTCCGCCGTCCTAAATTTTAAGATGGCGATAAATTTTGATCATGATCTTTAAAAAGCAATCAATTCTCAAAAGGATGTTTTTTATTCCATCAAAAACAGTTAAGTAGTAATGAATTTATAAGAAAATAAGTGCAGACATGATTGGTAAGGCAATCGTATAATGTTCAAAACAATGGTTGAAATAAAAATATTTTTTTTTAGAACCATTGAACCAATTTTGCTGATTTGTACCCTGTTGTGCGTGGCAAAAATGCAGGTTTTTTACTGATTTAAATAAATAATTAAAATATGTTTGCAACATAAGAATAAACGAGCATCTTTGAAGGGTGCAATTTAATTTCGTCATCTTGGATTTTAAGATGGCGCACAAAAAAATATATTTAGTCAAAACTCCGATTAATTCTCTGTCAAGTGCAGTTTGTCCCATTAAAATCGATGGTATAGTTCAAAAGTTATAATGAAAAAAAATTGACTAGTTTTATATATATATATATATATATATATATATATATATAGTCCAAAGTTAGCATTTTTTAAAGTTTTTAATTGTCAAAAAACTGTCATTAGCATTAATGGATTTTGACCAAAATCTAATCAGCTCGTAAGAGTGTCGAACACTATTTCACCTGAAAATTGTATGAAAATCGGTTTAGCGGTTTAGGAACTATGGTGCTACGGACAGAATTAACATACACACACACAAACAGACATCACAACGATATTCCATCCAAATACCACATTTTTGGCGTTATCTCCAAAAAACATTTTTTTGTCGAAAATAATACCTTTTTTAGCCATTGCTACGCGGGTTAGGAAGTTAATAAAAATAAAACCCATGGTAAACTCTTTAAAGTTAAAAAGAAAGTCTTTAATGATGTTAATCAAAACCTACCACAATCAAAAAAGAACAATAAAAGTATTTTCTGTCCAGGATGCCAAGAACCATGGATTAAACCTGAAATGAAAAGAAGGGGACGTTCATTTGTGACCTATGTGCCTAGTCGTCATCTTGCTCCAATAGGCTCGTCAAGTTACCCCGCTATTTTTTTTTTTTACGGGTATGCGCACCCGCAAGGAGATCCCTATCACGCTCGAGAAGCGGCAAGTGCGCGGAAATGTTGGTGTGTGTTAGTTTTGAAACGGTTCAGGTTGTAACCTGCAGGGAAAACTGTCGCAGGGAGTTTATTCCACAGCGATGCTGTTCTCCAGAGATATGAGTTCTGATATAATGAGGTTCTTGGTGCCTCTATTTTGACAATAAATTGATGGTTACCGTCTGTTTGAAGTGTTAGCCTAGTAGGTGCTACTCCCGGGGGGATCATACGTGCCAACTCTTCAGAGCATTTTCCGTGATAATACCTGTAGAAGAGAGATAGATCGCCCACAGTTCTTCGATGTTCGAGACTATCCAAGCTACGGGTAAATGCGGGGTCATTGATCAGCTTGATAGCTCGTTTTTGCACGGTGTTCAAAAGCATTAAGGTATGTTTGGGTGCCGCACTCCATATATGTGAGCAGTACTCCATAGTTGGTCGAATCTGCGCTTTGTAGAGTGTCAGCAGTTGGCTTGGTGTATACAGATGTCTTGTACGAAATAGCACCCCAAGCTTTTGGGACGCCCTTTTAGCTATATCTGCCACGTGACTGTGCCAAGACATGTTGGTCTCTGCAGTGACTCCTAAGATGTTCAACTGGCTCTGCAATGCGACAGCACTTCCAGATAGCATGATGTTTGGCTCACCGGTGCTTGTCTTTTTTGAAAACAGGGCTGCTTGGGTTTTCTGCGCGTTGAACTGTACAAGGTTTTTGTTGCGCCAGTCCTCTATTATCTCCAAGTCGTTATTTATCTGTGATATTTCAGTTAGTCTAAGGTAATGGAATTCACGTGCGGAGAGACATGTGGGTGGTTTGACTGAGGAGACTACATTGCCATGATCTGCAAAGCAATAAAGTGGATTTACTGTTTTATCTATGAGGTCATTTATGTAAATCAGAAAAAGTGTTGGCGAAAGGATTGCTCCCTGTGGCACACCAGCATTTATTTGGTAAGAGTTGGAGTTCCGGCCATTCAGTGCAACATAAATGGATCTATCCTTAAGGTAACTTTCAAACCAAGTGCAAAGTTTCGGCGACAATCCCATTGCTTTAAGCTTGTTGAGCAGATTTTCATGCCAGACTTTATCGAATGCTTTTGATATATCTAAGGCAATTGTTCTTGTTTCGTCCCGTAACTCAATCGCTTTTTGCCATGAGTGACGTATATAAGTAAATTACCAGTTGACCTATATTTTCGAAATCCGTATTGCTTGTCGTTGATAATTTTGTACTTTTCCAAGTACTTGGTTAGGTGATTGTTCACAACTCTTTCCATTACATTTGATATCACCGGAAGTAGAGCAATTGGTCTATAGTTTAACGGATCTATCTTTTTTCCTTTCTTTGGAATGGGTTGTACTGCGGCAGACTTCCATGATGATGGATATACTCCTTGCCTATAAGATAAACTGAATAATTTTGCGAAAGTTGGGGTGAGTTCGCTAGCACAATTTTTGAGTACTATCGCGGGAATGCCATCTGGACCCATTGCTTTGTTTGTATCCAACTTTTTAAGGGATTTTCGTATTTCTCTGTGACAAAAGGGGACCTCTGGCATACTGTGGGAAACCAAAATCAATGAACGGTGGAGTTTTTCCATTTGGCACTGTTAGGTTTGAGTTGGAGGAAATGATTTTGGCCAGCATATTGGCTTTTTCCTCTGATGTTGTGGCTAAGTGAGTATTTTTATCTGTAAGTGGTGGTATGGATGACTTGGTGAAGTTTGATCCAACGGCTTTTGCAAGAGACCAAAAGGACCTAGAACTACTTGGGCAATTCAGCAACCTGTTTTTTATTCTTTGATTGTATGTTTCTTTGGCGGCGTTAATAGTAATTTTGCAACTATTTCTGGCTTCTATAAATTCTGTGTGGTTTTGAGCGGTTTGTTGTCGTTTCCAAAGGTTATATGCTGTGTGTTTTTTCTGTACAGCCGTTTGACACTGGCTGTTGAACCAAGGTTTTGCATTAGCTCTGCGTTTTATTGTATGTGGGATATATGCATCCATTCCAGATAAGATTACATTTGTTATTTCATTACAGCAAATAGTGGGATCAGCTATATTAAAGCAAACCCCTTGCCATGGAAAATCCAGGTAAAACTGTTTAATGTCATTCCATTTTGCCGATTTATAGTGCCACATTTTACGAGGAAGTGATTGTTGGCTTGGCGGTATGAACATTTCGTACTTTGTTCTTATAAGTTTATGATCCGTACTTTGTTCTTATAAGTTTATGATCCGATGAACCATCTTGAATTATGTACGAGTCAGGATTTGTAGTTAGGAACAAGTCTAAAAGCGCTGCAAATTCACCCCTTTCTGAGATACGGGTAGGTTCATCGACAAGCTGCGTTAGACCACAACTTATGGCAAAAGCTTCTGCTTCCCTGCCTTCATTCTCTGTTTTCTTATGGTGTTTTAGCAAGGGTATATTGTGGACGTTGAAATCGCCTAAAAAAACAATTTCCGCATGTGGATAGTTAGACTGTATACTATCACAGTTTTCGGATAATGTCGCAAAAAAGTTTTGATACTCGGTGTTACTTGGCGTGTCGATGACTTTGAGGTGAATTTCAGCCATATGATATCGAGGTTCGCTGGTTCTAGCTTCTCCTCTCGATGACATGAAAGGTCATTTTTAATGTACACACAGATCCCAAAATTATGTCGTTGCTAGGGGGGCAAGATGACAAAAATGCATTTTTTAAAGTTTTTCCTGGTGTAAGGTTTAAATTTTTGTGTTTTTTTTTAGGGCACACTACTACTATACTATAGTGTGAGCTATGGTACTAATTTTTTCGAGAAAAAAAAAGTTGTTCCGATTTCAAAAAATTTTATATATCTTTGCGTTTCAGATGATTTTGAAAATTTTTTGTCGCGCCGTCTGTCTGTCTGTCTGTCTGTGTGTAACGACCAATGCGCATAAAAATGAACAAAATCCACCGAACGCAAGCAAACTAAAAAGGTGGGGGTAGATTTCAAAAATTCGAGTTTATGTGAAAATATGGCGTGTGTGATATCAAACGAAAGGTAATTTAGTCTGGAGTTAAACAAAGTACATTTTAGTTTATTTTAAAAAAAGGGTGGGGGTATATGTCAAAAATTATAGTTTAAGTGAAAATATGGCGTATGTGATATCAAACGAAAGGTAATTAATTGAGTGTGGTGTTAAACAAGATACATTTTAGTTTTTTTTTAAAGAGTGGGGGTAAATTAAAAAATTTTGAGTTTAAGCCAAAACATGGGGGTATCAAACGAAAGGTAATTGAGTCTGGAGTTGAATAAAATATATTTTTTTTATTTATATTAGCTCACACGTAGACTTTAACTATAGTACGTAATGTGAGCTTAGGTGACCATATATTGGCAGAGTATTTTATTTGTTTATAAACCAAAACATCTATCTAACAATTAAAGGAAGTTTTTTAGTCAAACCCGGGTTTCTGTATTTTCTCTCTCCTACTTAATTATAGGAAGAAGAAAGGGCCAGACATATTCAGGTAAGGGCACGATTTTTATATTATTGCTTTGGATTTGCAGGGGTGTAATTAGCCGGATCATTTTGACGCGGCATCAGGGCCAGGGCCGGACTGGGTACGTAGGGGCCGCAGCAAGAGAGCAGGGCCAAGGGCCCCGTAACCAGACAAGGTGTGTTTTCTCAAGGTATTCCAACTTGGTCCAAGGAGGGAACAACAATGTTTTTTTTTTGTGATTTCAAATCAGTTAATGCTCTAAAGTTGGCCATTCGATTAAAAGAACTTTTTTTTTGTAAAAAAATTTAAGTGTTAATTTTTTTGATTTTTTTTTTAATGTTAATTTTGTCAAGAATTGCAATTTATGTTTTGGTTATTTTTTACTAGAACTAATGATTACATGCTTTATTTTAAGAAGAGGGGTTTCGGGCTCCTCAGGCCCTCCCTAAATTTCGCCTATGATTGGGCTAAAGAATATATATACCTAGACTCTCGAGGGCACGTATCTGCGAAGATCCGCTCGAAGACCAAAAATATGTTGTGTGAAGATGTATGCAGTGGACGCATAGGACGCTGGTGTGGATATTTTGAATTCTGTTTTTTGTTTCTGAATATTTTAAATCTTGATTTTTGATTATGAATAAAAAATTATTTGTTTTTGACAATGTTATATATTTTCGATCTCTAATCAAATTGTGACTTTGTCATTATAACGGGTGAATGTGGTACAATGATATAAATAAAAGTATTGCAAATCAATGATAACCAACAATAAAAAGTTATTGATATTTAACATGCCGCCCCCGTTAAAATGTCCAAATTTCAAAAATAATAAATAAAATTACCCAACAATAAAAGATTTACAAATAAAATTGAGGTTAATTTTAAACTCTCTAAACCTAACTTATCTAATATTTTGTTAACTCTAGAACAGTTTGTAATTTTACAGTCCTTGTTTTTAAACAAAGAGGCAATTTCTGGATTTCGATGTCATATTCGGGATCATCCCTTATCACATTAGACCAGGAAATATTTAATCTTGACTTGAAATTTTTTCCATAGGTAATGGCGCTAACTTGGTAATAGCACGTTTGTAAATACCATATTGCGTTTGAACGGATACAACTCTGACCAGGTTGTCATGACCGGGATGTAGTTCAACGACCCGTCCTAATGGCCAATTCATAGGTGGTTCATTTTCTGTCTTAAGAAGGACCATTGTTCCCATCTTGATATTTTGCTGTGGGGAACACCATTTTGTGCGCTGCTGCAAGGAGTGAATATAGTCTGTACTCCAAACATGCCAAAACTGTTGTACGATTTGTTGCAGCTGCTTAAAGTAGTTCAGCCGATTTGGCTTAACGTCTGTCACATTGTCTTGTGGACAGGCAAGTAAGCTTCTTCCAATAAGGAAATGACCAGCCGTAAGTACTTGAAAATCCATAGGATCATCGGATAGAGGGGTCAAAGGTCGACTGTTGAGGATTGCCTCTATCTGTGTGAGGACAGTGTAGAAATTCTCGAAGTCAAGCTTCACACTTCCCAGGACTCGTTTTAAATGATACTTGAAAGATTTTATCGCGGCTTCCCAAAGACCACCACAATGGGGAGAACGAGGGGGAATAAAATGCCAATTAATTTTGTTGTCAGAGAAAAAAGTTTGATATTGATTGACGCAATCAGTAACTACCGCGCATAATCTATCAAGTTCGTTGCTTGAACCTTTAAAATTTGTGGCGTTATCACTATAAATGTGACTACATAAGCCACGCCTTGACACAAATCTTTTAAATGCGTTTAAAAATGCTTCAGTTGTTAAATCAGTTACAAGTTCAATATGCACAGCACGAGTTGAAAAACATACGAATAGGCTTATATAGCATTTAAGTGTTACCCGACTGCGCGTTTTTCCATCTTTGATAGCGTAAGGACCTGCAAAATCCACTCCACATACACTAAAGGGACTGGAAGGGGTAACCCTTGAAGCTGGCAAAGAACCCATAAGCTGAGTAATATCACGAGGTCTCACTCGAAAGCAAGTAATACATTTTCTAAGTAAATATCGAATTTCATTTCTACCATTGACCACCCAAAATTTATTTCTAATCTGAGATAAAATAATATGAGTTCCACCATGTAAATATTTTAAGTGGTAATGTCTAATCAATAGAGTAGTAAATGGATGTTTTGGAAGTAATATAATAGGAAATTTTTGATCAAAGCTAAGATGAGAATGTCTTAGTCTGCCATCAAGCCTGAGTAAACCATCATTATCCAACGTAGGATTTAGTCTTATAAGTTTACTGCTCCTTTCAATCTTATTCCCTTCCTGAAGACATTTAATATCTTTATTAAAACTTTCCTGTTGAACTAAAGAACAAAGGGTACGCTCAGCATTATCTAGCTCTTGAATAGTCAAAGTTTTAGATAACTCCAATCTTTGATTAGATTTTTTGGCTTTTAGGTTATTCCAAAATCTTAAAATAAATGCTGTAACTTTAACTAATTTACTGTAAGAGGAATAAAGATCAAAGATAAAGCTGTGACTGTTTGGTTTTTGTATGGCAGTATAAGTTAAAGTAATTTTTACTGTTCGAACTTCAGGAACAGTATCAATTTTAGTTGTTATTGCTTTAGGCCAATTTTCCTTTGGTTGACCAATAAAAGAAGGACCGTGCCACCAAAGCAAAGAATTTTCTAAAAATTGGGGGTTACAACCACGACTTAAAATGTCGCTTGGATTTTGATCAGTTGTCACGTGTCTCCATTGACTATTTTCGGTTAATCGCTGAATCTCAGCTACGCGATTACTAACAAAAACTTTCCAATGGCTAGGCTCTTTTTCTAACCACGCTAAGACAATTGTAGAATCTGTCCAATAAGTGATGTTAGAAATCTTAACACGTAATGTACGTTTTATTCTGTCCATTAGTTGTGCTAATAAATATGCACCAGACAATTCGAGCTTCGGAATGGTTAAGTTAGAATTAAGATGGGCTAACCGACTCTTAGCACAGATAAGATTTGAATGCATACTACCCTTATCGTCACAAAAAACCAGGTAAATAGCTGCTCCGTAAGCTAACTGAGAGCTATCGCAGAAGCCATGAAGTTGTATCTTATCTGCTAGAGTAGAATGTAGTACGCATCTTGAAATCTTGATAGCACTGATACACTTTATCTGCTTTAAAAATTCTAGCCAAGTTAAGGAAATAGAATCTGGTAAATTATCATCCCAATCTAGCTTATTATTCCAGATGTCCTGTAGAATAAGTTTAGCTCGGACAATGATTGGATTGACCAATCCTAAAGGGTCAAATAACTGGGCTACACCTGCCAACACAGTTCTTTTTGTGATGATAGATGGTTCAGTGTTCATCTGAAAAATATAACTTAGTGTATCATCTTTAGGATTCCAACAAATACCTAAAGTTTTGATCTCTCTGTCACCTTTAATTAAAAAAGGTTCTGAAGAATCGTTGATAGCTGATAAAAAGTCTGCATCATTTGACATCCATTTTCGCAGATTAAAACCAGAATTACGTAAGATTCGTGAAATATCATTTTTTAGCTGAATAGCTGATTGAAGGTCGTTACAACCGGTTATAAGATCGTCCATATAGAAATCTTCTTTGATAATTTGTGAAATTTTAGGATTATTTTCCTGACATTTAAAACCAAAATCATTTCGAAAAACAGCATAGCGTAATAAGACATCAGCGGATCAATTATCAGGTGGGCTCGCTCCATAAGTGGGGCTGTGTTAGTTTTCTTGCAGCTCATTGAATTTAAACAGACAACATTTGACCAAAGTTAAAGTGGCAAATCCAAAATGGCCGCCAATAGACATTTCAGTTTGACATTTCGTTATCTGGTTTAGAAATCTCAAGTCTGTGAACACTGTTTTTTTTTATTTGTATTTATTCCAGTTTTTTTTAAATTAAATTTGGTTTTGTTATGTTATTATTGTTAAAAACTGTTCAGGGTCTTAAAACATACAGAATATACAGAATAAAAAGGGGATGATGAGCACACTTACCTCACTTGATGCAATCCTAGAGTTGTTAAGTATAATCACCTTCGTACTATATGATATATATAACCACATCACAAATGGGGGGTGATGAGCACACTTACCTCACTTGATGCAATCCTAGAGTTGTTAAGTATAATCACCTTCGTACTATATGATATATATAACCACATCACAAATGACATATACCTACTCTAACAGTTCAAATTTGTGTGTGTGAACCGAACCGAACCGAACCGAACCCCCTTTTTATTCTGTATATTCTTTATTTTTAATTGTTCATTTGTGTGTTGCGTATTTTATTTCTGGTTGTAATGTACCTTTAAAAAACTATTTTTGTAAAAAATTTATTAACTAAAAAACCTATCAATTTTCAAATATTTCTTAATTAATGCTTAGAGATCAGTTTTAACGTGTATTTTTTTTGTCATTTTAGCCTTGATAAAGGTGTTAATAAACATCGAAACGTTGGCTTAGCTTGAAATATCCAGTTTTATTTTATCCCATATACCGACGATCCAGTAAAACATAAATGAATAAAAAAGTTTACAGTTTTATACAATGTTAAAATAATTGATAAATTTCCCCAGTTGAAATAAAACCCCCCTTAAGAAGTGTGAACGAAAGCAAACGAACCAAGCGAAGCGCAACTAAAGAGTGTTTGCTCCAATTACTTTCGAAAGTTTCAGTCACTCTGCTCTCTAGGCGTTCTTAGCCTGTTAAAATTACACAGTGTGTTTTTTAAAAGTTGAAAATAGTTTAGCTAATTTGTTTCCAGTTACAAAATATGAATTATTTTGATGTTAGTGGCTCAAAGAACATAGTAGCCGAATATAACTTTTATTAAAATACAGCGAACCTGAAAATATGCCAAAAAACAAGTCGCCGGAGTTGCCATAAATTTTACTTAATCTTAACCTAGTCTTGCATATAATTAATGCTTGTTGATGTCAAAAACAATATTTAATTAAAAATATTTAAAAACTTATAAATGGCAAAAATACCATTTATGTTCAAATCCCGTTTTGTTACACATTCTACTTCAGCCAGATTTTCAGCTTTTCCAATGGTAATGTCAAACGTCTTGTTGTCTTGTGTACCCACTGTTCTTATTTTGGTTGGTTGTGACATCGGATGTTATATTATCTTTGCTCAAGGGCCGTCTAGGAACATGCCACGTGATCACATAATAGGAACAAAAACGAACACAACAACAAAAGAGGTTATTTCGAAAGAACGTCACTGGATGGCATCATTTAGGCAGTTTACATAAGGCTAATATAGAACATTCAACAACCACAGATAGTAGTTTAAATAAAAATTTGAATTTTTTCGGTAAAAATGGCGTCACAGAAGAAAATTTTTGCTTGCATACACAGAACAACAAGCGTACGTAAACAATCATTTGTACCATTGTTAAAGGAGAAGAAACGAAAAGTCCTGCTTACTTCACAAATCTTTTATTGTCGAATCACGACGCGTTTCGGTTTTTAAAAAACCATTATCAAGTGGTCTGGTCTGTAAGAATAATGAAAAAATATAACTAAATTATAATATTTAAAATAAAATATGCTAAAAAATACTTACAGACAGTTAAGAATCATCTTTAAAACAAATGAAAAACTGGAACACACAAAAATAAAAAAAAAACATACAGATTAAAAATCAGTCAAACGGACATAAATCAAAACGGAAAATATTCTGATCATGTTTTTCATCCAAAAATTTTAAATTTGTCTAGTTGCCAGTTTTCCCAGGCAGAATTATTATTTTTAGAAAAAGGTTTAAAATTTAGTCCGAATCTAGGTTATGATCAAAAAGGAATAGCTTCTTTATTAGCTGATATTGAGGTGGCTTTATTGGGGACAGGATGTGATGTTATAGATGCAGTTAAAGGTTATTGTTTACAAATCAAACAAGTTTCATGGCTAATCGGGCAAAAAGGAGTTTTTTGTTTCCCTTATATTTTTCCGTGGGTAGCTTGAAAGCTTAACCTCACGGGGGTCCAAGATCTAATGGACACCTAATAAGTGTTGACAGTTAACTGTTTCGTCCTTATGGGACTACTCAGAACACTGCTGGTCAAGTGACAAATCTTGCGAAGTTAATCAGACGGTTTTGTCTCTAATTAAATGTAATTAGTGAGCGAACTATAGCAAGAGGCGCCATCTACCGAGATACGAGAGAAACAAAAAACCAAAAGCAGGGAAAAACACTGCTATACAATATCGATCAATGAAAAGATCGAATGCAAATAAAAGAAAACAACTATAGTCCGTGACCTACGACAGCTCTTTGTCTTTTCAGGCCGGATCAACGCATTTTGCATTTTTACCCGTCATCAAGACAGTGAGCGTCAATCAACGGAATTTTTAAGCCAAATAATACTAACAAACGTGAAATTTCGTACCAGTGAATTTAAAAATCAAACAAGTTTCATGGCTAATCGGGCAAAAAGGACTTTTTTGTTTCCCTTATATTTTTCCGTGGGTAGCTTGAAAGCCTAACCTCACGGGGGTCCAAGATCTAATGGACACCTAATAAGTGTTGACAGTTAACTGTTTCGTCCTTATGGGACTCCTGAGAACACTGCTGGTCAAGTGACAAATCTTGCGAAGTTATTCAGACGGTTTTGTCTCTAATTAAATGTAATTAGTGAGCGAACTATAGCAAGAGGCGCCATCTACCGAGATACGAGAGAAACAAAAAACCAAAAGCAGGGAAAAACACTGCTATACAATATCGATCAATGAAAAGATCGAATGCAAATAAAAGAAAACAACTATAGTCCGTGACCTACGACAGCTCTTTGTCTTTTCAGGCCGGATCAACGCATTTTGCATTTTTACCCGTCATCAAGACAGTGAGCGTCAATCAACGGAATTTTTAAGCCAAATAATACTAACAAACGTGAAATTTCGTACCCGTGAATTTAAAAATCAAACAAGTTTCATGGCTAATCGGGCAAAAAGGAGTTTTTTTTTCCTTAATATTTTTCCGTGGGTAGCTTGAAAGCTTAACCTCACGGGGGTCCAAGATCTAATGGACACCTAATAAGTGTTGACAGTTAACTGTTTCGTCCTTATGGGACTCCTCAGAACACTGCTGGTCAAGTGACAAATCTTGCGAAATTAATCAGACGGTTTTGTCTCTAATTAAATGTAATTAGTGAGCGAACTATAGCAAGAGGCGCCATCTACCGAGATACGAGAGAAACAAAAAACCAAAAGCAGGGAAAAACACTGCTATACAATATCGATCAATGAAAAGATCGAATGCAAATAAAAGAAAACAACTATAGTCCGTGACCTACGACAGCTCTTTGTCTTTTCAGGCCGGATCAACGCATTTTGCATTTTTACCCGTCATCAAGACAGTGAGCGTCAATTAACGGAATTTTTAAGCCAAATAATACTAACAAACGTGAAATTTCGTACCCGTGAATTTAAAAATCAAACAAGTTTCATGGCTAACCGGGCAAAAAGGAGTTTTTTGTTTCCCTTATATTTTTACGTGGGTAGCTTGAAAGCTTAACCTCACGGGGGTCCAAGATCTAATGGACACCTAATAAGTGTTGACAGTTAACTGTTTCGTCCTTATGGGACTCCTCAGAACACTGCTGGTCAAGTGACAAATCTTGCGAAGTTAATCAGACGGTTTTGTCTCTATGTAATTAGTGAGCGAACTATAGCAAGAGGCGCCATCTACCGAGATACGAGAGAAACAAAAAACCAAAAGCAGGGAAAAACACTGCTATACAATATCGATCAATGAAAAGATCGAATGCAAATAAAAGAAAACAACTATAGTCCGTGACCTACGACAGCTCTTTGTCTTTTCAGGCCGGATCAACGCATTTTGCATTTTTACCCGTCATCAAGACAGTGAGCGTCAATTAACGGAATTTTTAAGCCAAATAATACTAACAAACGTGAAATTTCGTACCCGTGAATTTAAAAATCAAACAAGTTTCATGGCTAATCGGGCAAAAAGGAGTTTTTTGTTTCCCTTATATTTTTCCGTGGGTAGCTTGAAAGCTTAACCTCACGGGGGTCCAAGATCTAATGGACACCTAATAAGTGTTGACAGTTAACTGTTTCGTCCTTATGGGACTCCTCAGAACACTGCTGGTCAAGTGACAAATCTTGCGAAGTTAATCAGACGGTTTTGTCTCTATGTAATTAGTGAGCGAACTATAGCAAGAGGCGCCATCTACCGAGATACGAGAGAAACAAAAAACCAAAAGCAGGGAAAAACACTGCTATACAATATCGATCAATGAAAAGATCGAATGCAAATAAAAGAAAACAACTATAGTCCGTGACCTACGACAGCTCTTTGTCTTTTCAGGCCGGATCAACGCATTTTGCATTTTTACCCGTCATCAAGACAGTGAGCGTCAATCAACGGAATTTTTAAGCCAAATAATACTAACAAACGTGAAATTTCGTACCCGTGAATTTAAAAATCAAACAAGTTTCATGGCTAATCGGGCAAAAAGGAGTTTTTTTTTCCTTTATATTTTTCCGTGGGTAGCTTGAAAGCTTAACCTCACGGGGGTCCAAGATCTAATGGACACCTAATAAGTGTTGACAGTTAACTGTTTCGTCCTTATGGGACTCCTCAGAACACTGCTGGTCAAGTGACAAATCTTGCGAAATTAATCAGACGGTTTTGTCTCTAATTAAATGTAATTAGTGAGCGAACTATAGCAAGAGGCGCCATCTACCGAGATACGAGAGAAACAAAAAACCAAAAGCAGGGAAAAACACTGCTATACAATATCGATCAATGAAAAGATCGAATGCAAATAAAAGAAAACAACTATAGTCCGTGACCTACGACAGCTCTTTGTCTTTTCAGGCCGGATCAACGCATTTTGCATTTTTACCCGTCATCAAGACAGTGAGCGTCAATTAACGGAATTTTTAAGCCAAATAATACTAACAAACGTGAAATTTCGTACCCGTGAATTTAAAAATCAAACAAGTTTCATGGCTAACCGGGCAAAAAGGAGTTTTTTGTTTCCCTTATATTTTTACGTGGGTAGCTTGAAAGCTTAACCTCACGGGGGTCCAAGATCTAATGGACACCTAATAAGTGTTGACAGTTAACTGTTTCATCCTTATGGGACTTCTCAGAACACTGCTGGTCAAGTGACAAATCTTGCGAAGTTAATCAGACGGTTTTGTCTCCAATTAAATGTAATTAGTGAGCGAACTATAGTAAGAGGCGCCATCTACCGAGATACGAGAGAAACAAAAAACCAAAAGCAGGGAAAAACACTGCTATACAATATCGATCAATGAAAAGATCGAATGCAAATAAAAGAAAACAACTATAGTCCGTGACCTACGACAGCTCTTTGTCTTTTCAAGCCGGATCAATGCATTTTGCATTTTTACTCGTCATCAAGACAGTGAACGTCAATCAACGGAATTTTTAAGCCAAATAATACTAACAAACGTGAAATTTCGTACCCGTGAATTTAAAAATCAAACAAGTTTCATGGCTAATCGGGCAAAAAGGAGTTTTTTGTTTCCCTTATATTTTTCCGTGGGTAGCTTGAAAGCTTAACCTCACGGGGGTCCAAGATCTAATGGACACCTAATAAGTGTTGACAGTTAACTGTTTCGTCCTTATGGGACTCCTCAGAACACTGCTGGTTAAGTGACAAATCTTGCGAAGTTAATCAGACGGTTTTGTCTCTAATTAAATGTAATTAGTGAGCGAACTATAGCAACTAATTGCTTTTGGTTTTTTGTTTCTCTCGTATCTCGGTAGATGGCGCCTCTTGCTATAGTTCGCTCACTAATTACATTTAATTAGAGACAAAACCGTCTGATTAACTTCGCAAGATTTGTCACTTGACCAGCAGTGTTCTGAGGAGTCCCATAAGGACGAAACAGTTAACTGTCAACACTTATTAGGTGTCCATTAGATCTTGGACCCCCGTGAGGTTAAGCTTTCAAGCTACCCACGGAAAAATATAAGAGAAACAAAAAACTCCTTTTTGCCCGATTAGCCATGAAACTTGTTTGATTTTTAAATTCACGGGTACGAAATTTCACGTTTGTTAGTATTATTTGGCTTAAAAATTCCGTTGGTTGACGCTCACTGTCTTGATGACGGGTAAAAATGCAAAATGCGTTGATCCGGCCTGAAAAGACAAAGAGCTGTCGTAGGTCACGGACTATAGTTGTTTTCTTTTATTTGCATTCGATCTTTTCATTGATCGATATTGTATAGCAGTGTTTTTCCCTGCTTTTGGTTTTTTGTTTCTCTCGTATCTCGGTAGATGGCGCCTCTTGCTATAGTTCGCTCACTAATTACATTTAATTAGAGACAAAACCGTCTGATTAACTTCGCAAGATTTGTCACTTGACCAGCAGTGTTCTGAGGAGTCCCATAAGGAAGAAACAGTTAACTGTCAACACTTATTAGGTGTCCATTAGATCTTGGACCCCCGTGAGGTTAAGCTTTCAAGCTACCTACGGAAAAATATAAGGGAAACAAAAAACTCCTTTTTGCCCGATTAGCCATGAAACTGGTTTGATTTTTAAATTCACGGGTACGAAATTTCACGTTTGTTAGTCTTATTTGGCTTAAAAATTCCGTTGATTGACGCTCACTGTCTTGATGACGGGTAAAAATGCAAAATGCGTTGATCCGGCCTGAAAAGACAAAGAGCTGTCGTAGGTCACGGACTATAGTTGTTTTCTTTTATTTGCATTCGATCTTTTCATTGATCGATATTGTATAGCAGTGTTTTTCCCTGCTTTTGGTTTTTTGTTTCTCTCGTATCTCAGTAGATGGCGCCTCTTGCTATAGTTCGCTCACTAATTACATTTAATTAGAGACAAAACCGTCTGATTAACTTCGCAAGATTTGTCACTTGACCAGCAGTGTTCTGAGGAGTCCCATAAGGACGAAACAGTTAACTGTCAACACTTATTAGGTGTCCATTAGATCTTGGACCCCCGTGAGGTTAAGCTTTCAAGCTACCCATGGAAAAATATAAGGGAAACAAAAAACTCTTTTTTGCCCGATTAGCCATGAAACTTGTTTGATTTTTAAATTCACGGGTACGAAATTTCACGTTTGTTAGTATTATTTGGCTTAAAAATTCCGTTGATTGACGCTCACTGTCTTGATGACGGGTAAAAATGCAAAATGCGTTGATCCGGCCTGAAAAGACAAAGAGCTGTCGTAGGTCACGGACTATAGTTGTTTACTTTTATTTGCATTCGATCTTTTCATTGATCGATATTGTATAGCAGTGTTTTTCCCTGCTTTTGGTTTTTTGTTTCTCTCGTATCTCGGTAGATGGCGCCTCTTGCTATAGTTTGCTCACTAATTACATTTAATTAGAGACAAAACCGTCTGATTAACTTCGCAAGATTTGTCACTTGACCAGCAGTGTTCTGAGGAATCCCATAAGGACGAAACAGTTAACTGTCAACACTTATTAGGTGTCCATTAGATCTTGGACCCCCGTGAGGTTAAGCTTTCAAGCTACCCACGGAAAAATATAAGGGAAACAAAAAACTCCTCTTTGCCCGATTAGCCATGAAACTTGTTTGATTTTTAAATTCACGGGTACGAAATTTCACGTTTGTTAGTATTATTTGGCTTAAAAATTCCGTTGATTGACGCTCACTGTCTTGATGACGGGTAAAAATGCAAAATGCGTTGATCCGGCCTGAAAAGACAAAGAGCTGTCGTAGGTCACGGACTATAGTTGTTTTCTTTTATTTGCATTCGATCTTTTCATTGATCGATATTGTATAGCAGTGTTTTTCCCTGCTTTTGGTTTTTTGTTTCTCTCGTATCTCGGTAGATGGCGCCTCTTGCTATAGTTCGCTCACTAATTACATTTAATTATAGACAAAACCGTCTGATTAACTTCGCAAGATTTGTCACTTGACCAGCAGTGTTCTGAGGAGTCCCATAAGGACGAAACAGTTAACTGTCAACACTTATTAGGTGTCCATTAGATCTTGGACCCCCGTGAGGTTAAGCTTTCAAGCTACCCACGGAAAAATATAAGGGAAACAAAAAACTCCTTTTTGCCCGATTAGCCATGAAACTTGTTTGATTTTTAAATTCACGGGTATGAAATTTCACGTTTGTTAGTATTATTTGGCTTAAAAATTCCGTTGATTGACGCTCACTGTCTTGATAACGGGTAAAAATGCAAAATGCTTTGATCCGGCCTGAAAAGACAAAGAGCTGTCGTAGGTCACGGACTATAGTTGTTTTCTTTTATTTGCATTCGATCTTTTCATTGATCGATATTGTATAGCAGTGTTTTTCCCTTCTTTTGGTTTTTTGTTTCTCTCGTATCTCGGTAGATGGCGCCTCTTGCTATAGTTCGCTCACTAATTACATTTAATTAGAGACAAAACCGTCTGATTAACTTCGCAAGATTTGTCACTTGACCAGCAGTGTTCTGAGGAGTCCCATAAGGACGAAACAGTTAACTGTCAACACTTATTAGGTGTCCATTAGATCTTGGACCCCCGTGAGGTTAAGCTTTCAAGCTACCCACGGAAAAATATAAGGGAAACAAAAAACTACTTTTTGCCCGATTAGCCATGAAACTTGTTTGATTTTTAAATTCACGGGTACGAAATTTCACGTTTGTTATTGTTTACATTTGATAGGAAAACAGAGCAAAAAGAAAAAACATTGTTCTAAGAATATTTTAAAAGATAAGAAATTGCTTGGGGCTATTAGATGTAAAATAAAACAATTTAGTTTAGTGTTAGGTAAAGCAGATAAGGGTAATTGTTTGGTTATTTTAGACAAAACTTTATATTTTGAGAAAGTCGAAGAATTCATTAATAGTAATTCAATGTTTTTAGAATTAAAAAAAGACCCTAATTCTTTATATGTCACAGAATTAAAAAGATTAATAAATCAAAACCAAGATGTTTTCACGGATCTAATGGTGAATAAACCATATATTCCCATGAACTGTAAAACTTCTTTATTATATGGTATGGTTAAGATTCATAATAACAATATGCCTATTAGACCCGTTGTAAGCTTTGTTCATTTAGCTGTTTGGTTGGATAATGTTTTTAAGGACATCTTGGACTTTTCTAATAAATATAGTATTAAAAACACAATAGAATTAACAAAAAAAACTTGAATGTCTCAAAATGCCCGACAATTGCATTTTGGTATCTTTTGACATAGTTAATTTATTTCCCAGCATACCTAGACAGGATGTTATTAAAATTATTGAAGATCTTTTAAATCAAAACTTATCTTTAAGCGAAAAAGTTAAAAAAGGTTTATTACTCTTGTTAAAGAAATGTTTAAATTTAGATTTTTTCCAATTTAATAATAAATTTTTTCGTATGTTGGATGGATTGCCAATGGGTTCCGGCCTTTCGGCTTTTCTTGCTGAAATTTTTATGTCTGATTTTGAATCTAGGCTATTTTCTTCTAATAGTTCTTTTTTAAATAATATATTTTTTTGGACCAGATACGTGGACGATACTTTTGTTGTGTGGAATGGCTCAAAGATAGAACTTAATAATTTTTTAACTTGTTTAAATTCATTAAACAATAAAATTCAATTTACCATGGAACTGGAAGAGAATGAAACCTTAAATTTCTTAGATTTGACTATAAAAAGACATAACTCCAATTTACAATTTTCCATTTATAGAAAGCCTACTCAAACAGATCATGTTATTCCGCCAGATTCAAGTCACTTCTTTTCACACAAAATAGCTTCATTTAACGCTTTAATTCATCGCCTTTTTACCATTCCATTACTTCCTTTACAATTTGAAAAGGAAAAAAAAACATTATTTTTCAGATTGCAATTAATAATGGCTATCAAATTTCTTTAATAAATAGACTTATTAAGAAAAAGTATAATTCTTTACTAAAAAATCTATTGACTGATCCATTGGATATTTCCATTCCTCCATACCAACCACCTAAATATGTAAAATTAACGTATCTGGGCAGCATCTCTTTGAAAGTGGAAAATGTTTTAAATTCTTTAAATTGCAATATTAAGATTGCTTACAAATCTTTTTTAAATATTAAAAGCCTTTTTTCGAGAATAAAAGACCCAACTCCAACCATAGAAAAAAGCGGAGTCTACTTACTCTCTTGCGACAACTGCCCCGCTAAATATGTGGGACAAACGGGCCGTAGTTTTAAGGTTAGGGTACGTGAACATTTGAACTCTCAGAAGTCCCCAAACGATAAAAGATCCGCTTTTGGCATGCATTTGAGGGAAACGGGACATTCTTTTAATAAAGAGAATAATTTTAGAATGTTACATGATACCCAAAAAGGCAGAAAATTGAATTTTTTGGAAAATTTTGAGATTGCTAAACTCGAAATAGATCAATCGTCAGTTAGTTTAAATGAAACCACTACTAACGCCCACTTCAAAGAGGTAGCTAAAGTTTTAAACAATTTCAAAGAAGATTTCTTTGTCTGCTGTTATTTATTGATTTTGTCAATTTTAAATTGTTTCTGTTCATTTATTACATTATTTATTTTATGTTAGATGTCGCTTTTGTACCTGTTTCGGATATCTGGGTTTTGTTTATATTATTTATTATTTATTATTTTAACCTATATCTTCTTTGTCAATTAATTGTATTTTATTAAAATTACGTGTTTATGTCCGTTTGACTGATTTTTAATCTGTATATTTTTTTTTATTTTTGTGTGTTCCAGTTTTTCATTTGTTTCAAAGATGATTCTTAACTGTCTGTAAGTGTTTTTTAGCATATTTTATTTTAAATATTATAATTTAATTATATTTTTTCATTATTCTTACAGACCAGACCACTTGATAATGGTTTTTTAAAAACCGAAACGCGTCGTGATTAGACAATAAAATATTTGTGAAGTAAGCAGGACTTTTCGTTTCTTCTCCTTTAACAATGGTTCAAGGACTTCACCCTGGAGAAATCTACAATTCATCATTTGTACATTAATTTTCTGCCAATGAACGAAAATCATTGAAGGATTAATATTAAGAAATGGCTTTTAAAAGTTCATTATAATAATGTTAATGTACATTGAATTAATGAACTTACGTTCACAGGCTAAAAATTATTGTCAGCTATACATTTTGTTTTTTCTGGGTAAGCGTAGATCGCCTTATACAATATATGACTAAGGTCACTGAATCACGAAAACTGTGTGTTCTGTGGGTAGCGATCCGTCCGTCACCCCCGGTATATATTTAGAATGTCCAAATAAACAACAGTCCAAAAAAGGTTTTTTTGATTACCGAATATAACAACTAAATTTTTTAATATTTTTTTTTATGATTTTAATATTGAATAGGACCCAAACAGCGCAAGAAAAAACAATGTTATGTAGGATTTTGTATCTTTTAATAAATTTGTGTATACAATTTAGGGATTAAAAGTGTACGGTAAATCCTTCTTTTCAGAGGCAGGGACGTGCCCAACATTTTGGTTGCCTGAGGTAAAGGGAGAACTGGTGCCCCTTGAAGAATAAAAGTGTACTTTTAGTCCCTCTTTTAAGGTGCTAATACGATACTTTTCAATCCTTCGGCGATGAAAAGCAACCGCAAAAAACCAGTAAGTAATTATACAACACACGAAACTTTGAGGAGACCTAGGCTTCGGCTAAAACATTCTCGCCTTAGGATTTAATGTGTCCAGTCTTTAGGTTTTCAATGTACTATTCTTATCCAACATCATATAATGATTTCTTTAATAATAATTCTAATACTTTACCACTTAGGGTCGGGGCGCATTTAGTCAGGCCATTTTGGGGGAGCTTGAGCCCCAACAGAAGGGGCTCTAGGATGGCTTAACACACACTAAGAAAGGAAAGAATTGCAATATAAATACTCTGCCAATTTATGGGCACCTAAGCTCACACTAGGTACTATAGTTATAGTGTACGTGTGACCTAATATAACTTAAAACGGAAAAATATTTTATTGAACTCCAGACTCAATTACCTTTCGTTTGATACCACACAAGCCATGTTTTGACTTAAACTTTAATTTTTCAAATCTACCCCCACCTTTTTTTAAAACTAAAATGTATTTTGTTTAACTCCAGACTCAATTACCTTTCGTTTGATATCACACACGCCATATTTCCACATAAACACCAATTTTTTTAATTTACCCCCACCCTTTTTTTAAAAGTAAAATGTATTTTATTTAACTCCAGACGCAATTACCTTTCATTTGATATCACACACGCCATATTTTTACATAAACTATAATTTTTTAAATATACCCCCACCCTTTTATTTGGCTTGTGTTTGGTGGATTTTGTTCATTTTAAAATGGGACCATCTCGACCCAAAACCCAGCGTAGGTACCAAATTTCATTAAAATCGGGCAAGCGGTTTTTGAGTTATGCTCGTTGGTCGTTACAGACAGACAGACAGACAGACAGACAGACGGCGCAACAAAAAAGTTTCAAAATCATCCGAAACGCAAAGATATATAAAAAATTTTGAAATCGGAGCAACTTTTTTTTTCTCGAAAAAATTAGGATCACTATAGCTCACACTACTATAGTATAGTAGTAGTGTGAGCTAAAAAAACTACTAGAAAAAAAACTTGTGACGCAGGCGAAAATATTAGAAAAAAATATATTTTTTTAGAAATAGCGCCGCGGAATATTTTTTGTAGATATTATAACGAAGAAAATTATTTAAAATAAATTTTTTTTCGGCAAAAATGCCGACACGAAAGAAAATGGGTGCATTATAAAAACTACTGGAAATGGCGAAAATTTTAGAAAAATTAAGTATTGTTTAAAGAAATTGGCGCTACAGGAGAAAATGTTTGGTAAAAAAGCAAAAAAGAGGCGGGCAAGCGAAAATTTTGACATTCAGTTTGCCCCAGATGAATTATGCTCATTTAATTTGGGGAGGCCAATTTTGAGCTCGAAGGGGTTAAACGCGTTCTGCATTACCATATGTATATCAAAGACATTTTATTTACAAACTTTCCAAATGAACAACGGTTTAAATAAATACCTCTAAAGTATTATTTCATACCATAGGAAGTATTTGCTCACAAAAGCAATCAAATAACATTAATACCCAAACATCCAAAGTTACTTGCCCAAAAGTTTTGGGACCCTCGACCTTTTTCACTGCAAACCGCTGCAAACTCATCTATCAGTTTCTCATGCCTCTGTTTCTTTTGCACTACATAATTTACCTTAACTTTAATTTGCGGATTATTTCATGCTTTAGAGAGTAGTAAAAGTTTGAAAATGTTAAAATTTGGTTGCCCTTGAAAGGCGGTTGCCTGAGGCAACTGCCTCCACCAGTTGGCACGCCCCTGTCAGTGGGTAGGGTAGTATTTTTAATCCGCAACACAAGTATTTGCTAAGACCTTAAGACTTAGCATTGTAGACCGGGTTAAAGTATCAAGTCTATAGACTTGATACCGACCGGTTAAAGTGTATTTTAGCTCACACTACACTATAGTAGTGTGAGCTATAGTGATCCTAATTTTTTCGAGAAAAAAAAAGTTGCTCCGATTTCAAATTTTTTTCAATTTTTTATATATCTTTGCGTTTCAGATGATTTTGAAACTTTTTTGTTGCGCTGTCTGTCTGTCTGTCTGTCTGTCTGTCTGTCTGTCTGTCTGTCTGTCTGTCTGTCTGTCTGTATGTCTGTCTGTAACGACCAACGCGCATAACTCAAAAACCGCTTGCCCGATTTTAATGAAATTTGGTACCTACGCTGGGTTTTGGGTCGAGATGGTCCCATTTAAAAATGAACAAAATCCACCGAACACAAGCCAAATAAAAGGGTGGGGGTATATATCAAAAATTAGAGTTTATGTAAAAATATGGCGTGTGTGATATCAAACGAAAGGTAATTGCGTCTGGAGTTAAATAAAATACATTTGACTTTAAAAAAAAGGGTGGGGGTAAATTAAAAAAATTAGTGTTTATGTGGAAATATGGCGTGTGTGATATCAAACGAAAGGTAATTGAGTCTGGAGTTAAACAAAATACATTTTAGTTTAAAAAAAAAGGTGGGGGGGTAGATTTGAAAAATTAAAGTTTAAGTCAAAACATGGCTTGTGTGGTATCAAACGAAAGGTAATTGAGTCTGGAGTTCAAAAAAATATATTTCAGTTTTTAGTTATATATTAACTCACACGTACACTATAATTATAGTACCTAGTGTGAGCTTAGGTGCCCATAGATTGGCAGAGTATTTTTAATACTCACAGGTCAAATAACTGCAAAGATTTGGTTCACCCTAATGTGCAATATGATTTCATTTCTCAGTGAGTTTCATCTTATATAAATTCAAATTAACTTTAGAAATAAAGAAAAACCACTTAAAAATTTTGTAACCAAATGTCATTTTTTGGAAACTTAGTCCGTGCAGTCGTAGGATTCCCGTTAAAAATAGTCTCAAATTTTAGTATCACCCCTGAGGGGTGGTTTAAAGTTCAAAGAACAATAGAAATAATCCATGATTGACAAAAAAACTTATATACAAAAATATTCAAAGCTAAATAATACATAAATAAATTAAAACTATATCTGTAGATGCATTACCGTATTAAATACGTATCAATATTTAAATACTGTAAAAAGCACAAGATATATTAGAATCCCTTTTTAATTACACATTCCCAAAACAATCGACCATCGGTTTAATCGTCGCTAACTTGTCTAAAAAATTAACATGTAAAATATAGCGGACAGCTGACACTGACTTACACCGTTTTTATTCGACATTTACTAGTGACATTTATAGGTTTAAATATGGCTACCATTTGTAAACCAAAATATTTTATTATTTTTATTTATTTATAACCTTTGTGTGGAAATAATGTCTTTGTTACAACGAAAAAAGATGACCCATATCTCAAGGTATTTATGAACAATTTATATAAATATTAAAAACTATTGCATTCATGGGAAAAATAGGTTAAACCTTCAACCAAAATGTAGACTTTTAAACCTAGGATTGTAGCACTTAGCACTGTAGACCCTTAAGTAAATACAGTGTTTAAAATTGCTTTAAAGGCAACATATATGTTTTCATATATTTGAACTAATACAAAACTAAAAGCAATCAAGATGTGCGATAAAGATATTTCTGTTGCTTTAAGCTTACCGTAAATTTACTGTACTTGCTGATTGGTTTTGATTATTAATATTTTGGCTTTTGCCACAGAATATTGCCTCCATATAAACGATGCACTTAACATTCTAGACTTCTTTAGGGGCTCTATTTTCGTACTTGAACGATGTAATTATTCCCATCACATACTTTGGCCAATAGTGGTCGTCTGTTGTGCGAAATGACTTGTCTCGACCAATGGCATAGTCGCGCGCTTTTCACAGTTACTGAATTTTACGCGTTTAAAGTGACATCTGTTCTCCTGCCCTGTAACGACTGAGCGTTTCTCGGTCGGATCGTAGGAGATGCTTGCGCAATAGAGGTCTTTTCGCATAGCACGTAACGGTTCCGCGATTATTTAACGCTAGCTATTGGCCAAAGCTAGTGTTGCCGCGAGAAATGGGTCTCGACGATGTGACTCTTCTATCGCTCGAAAGAGTCTTTCTCTCGTCTCGTCTCGTCTCTCGTGATTTATATCAGCTTTAAAAAATTTTGAGACACTCTGTGTAAAAGTGTTTTTTCAAGGTGAATCTTATTTA
This sequence comes from Aspidapion aeneum, assembly GCA_963576565.1. Classification (NCBI taxonomy): domain Eukaryota; kingdom Metazoa; phylum Arthropoda; class Insecta; order Coleoptera; family Brentidae; genus Aspidapion; species Aspidapion aeneum. Next base: position 114,541,632 of record OY755039.1, read on the forward strand.
TTAATTCTGGGACATACTAAGTTCTGAAAATAAAAATATATTTTTTTTTATGTAAATACACCGGTATTAATTTTAACGATGTATCGTATTATACTACATTTTTATAAATTTCTGATTATAGATATGATGTTACTTACTTACGCAAATGTTTAGAGTTTACAATATAAGTACCTCGTAAAATTTCGTTTACTTAAAATGTGCTATAAATTTTTTTTTTGTTCTTTATATAGATCCATGACTCTAGCAACCAAGGATTTGGGTTTTGTTTGAAAAATTTTGGAAAATAAAGACAACAAATCTTAATTTTTCGTAATTTTTTAAGGAAAGACATGTTTTTACAAGAAATTTCTGTTTTCTAGCAGATTTTTCATCTGAATTTTCTATTTTTTTAACCACGTACATGTTGTCAAGGAAGGAAAATATGACAACTTTGCATACATTTTATTTGAAAAAAAAAACAGTACAGAAATATCAGCTTAACTCTATAATAGGTCGTATTGACAGATGGTAAATCATAAAAATTTATAAAACCAACTTTTTTTGCCCGCGAGGATGAGAGAAACGAGAATCTCTTGACGAGAGAAGGTCTTTCTCTCGTATTATCTTGAGCTTTTATTCGAGAGAAAATATCTCTCTCGACGAGACGAGAGGCGAGAATCTCTCGTCTCGGCGGCAACACCAGCCAAAGCATGTCATGGAAATCATCACATCCTACTTGTACAAAAATAGCTACCCAGGAACTAAACCAGGAACACCTTTTCGTCGGTAAATTTTTGACATACGTTCCATAGCACAATTATCGGCACTTTGAACCAGGCTTCTATGATGCAGTAAACCTATTTATCACACTTGTTTGTGAGTTTAGCGTGTTACACCAGTTTGGGCACTCGGCAGTAAAGAGAGTAATACATAAACATACATGAGTGTGTAAATAGTTATTCACCTAACAAGTTATAAAGAAAATAAAATCCAATTTATTTGATATTAAAATTTACGCATGTGAGCAATTGGAACCCCAAAAATGAAAAGAGTTAATCTGATTTCGTGTTACTAGCTGAAAAATTCCGATCCAACATTGAAATGAATTACTGAAACATAAATTATTTCAATATTATTTAAATATTGAAATAATTTAAGCCGAAGCCTCGAAACCACTATAAAACTTTTTACCAGGATAAAGGCGCAAAGCGCTCTAAATTTTGTCGCCAGCGAGCAGGAATAAAACATATTTTTGGGATACTTATGGCTTCGCACATTTTGCACAATTCATATGCGAAGGTATTAAGAATATATATACATTAAGTTGCAAAAAGTTTCTTTTCCTTAAAATAACGGAAGATATAAAAGAAAAAAGGTTAACCCGTTATCTAACATATGAGACAATGTGGATCCATGAATTTTGCTGTACCATTGAGGTTGACAAAATATGTTTTTCTTTACTCGTTATCTTGAGATGTCTGCATAATATTTTTTTAAACTGATCGAGAAACAATATTTTCCGTACTATTTTTTATATGCATGACCGGAAACTGACTTTTTTTAAACCGACCGGAAAACAAATATTTTTCGTACAAATTTTGGTAAAGAAAGTGTCACTTTACAGGCAGTTTTTTTGAAAAACTTTTCCGTCGTCACAGGGTCGGTGAAAAACAAAGAGATTGAAATAGGTATTTACGTCACTAGACCGGAAACATGGACTTTACAGGTCGACACAGGAAATTTATAGGGCGAGCCGCAGGCCAGACCTGTAAACCTGTGGAGACCTGTAACGTCAGTTTCCGGTCGCGTATCGTACGTACTTTTTTTTAACCGACATAATAACCCAAGTAACATTATTACCACTCAAGGTTTTATTAATTTGGTTCCTAGGTTATTTAGAGGGTGCTGTTATGGGTTTTAGGATCAATTTGGCTACATAAAGGTAATTTATATTGCCAATTACCTAAAGGGGTGTTATACAACCAAAAAGTGATTTATAAAGGGAGTATAATAAAACTGATATTCCTTCTGTTCCTTTTAGATACTTTTGGTTTTATTGATTTCTGATTTATAAATATGGTCTTATAAAACCATTTTACCTAAAGTTTTTAAAAAGAAATTAACATAAACTTTGGTCATTTAGTTTTTTTCATTACTTTAGGTCATCACAAGAGTGTTTTATAATAGAGCTAAAAGGTTATCTTATATCCTTTTGCTTTTATAGTTACCAGTAGTTTAAAAGTAGTAGTAAATGTGATTGGATAGGCGGCCATATAGAACCTAGTTTCCTTAAGGTTTTTAAGAGTGGTAAATGTAAACTTCAGACTTTTGGTTTTTGCCATTACTTTTAGGCATTTTAAAAAGGTTTTATAGGAAGGCTTAACGGTAAACTTAATTCTTTTGTATTTATAGTTACCCATAGCTGTATCTTAAATATTATTTAAATAGGGGGCCATATAAAATCTTGTTTCCTTAAGGGTTCTAACAGAAGTAAGTAAATACTTTCGTGTTTTACTTGTTTTAGGTATTTCTTGTAAAAATAATATATATACCTAGGTACAGATTGGTACCTACCTATTACAAGAAGCCCAATAATTAATAATTGTTGAGTTTCCGTCCTCCTGGGTTGGACACCCAGGCCAAGATAAGGCCTGTTTAGACGGCCAATATAAGAGGTTGCCCTCCAACCTGCAGGCACAACGAATATCATTGCACTGGCCCTGGCCTCTCGATTGTGTCGAAATTGCACGATAAAAAACATTTAAAAGTGTTGAATTATACGCGTTTAAACACAAAATCAAATACACAAGTAATTTAACTGAGGTTATGTTGACTATGTTTACTTTGTTCTTTTTTGTTGGTTTCATAAGGGCACTCAAAAATCCTTGTTGCGATATTACTTTATGAAATAAAATCAAGTGACCACTATAAAACCATAATGGCGTATATAATAATAATAATAATTAATAATTTATTTAAAAAATATTATAAAGAGAAAATATTTATCTAGTCGTTTTAGCAGTGTTTTTTAACAATAATTTTACTTTAATTTTGATTTATGTAAACCAAGCAGACTTTTTTAATGGTGAATAGTGTAAATGATTTTTTTTTATTTTAAATATTTGTTATTTTGTTACCAAAAAACTATTAAAAAGCATTCTTGAGCTGGCGCGCTTGTTTTGAGAACTTTTCAGATACGATTTTATCAGAAAAATAAATCTGGCAGGCAATTTGATCATCAACAAAACGACAAACTCGGTATATTTTTATGTGATAAAATAATTTCGGGACTCTGACATTTTTGGCAATTTTGTGACCTAAATTATTTTATATAGCCATTGTGAATCTAAAATATCGCCATAGCTTTTATAGGAAAACTTCTTTACTCTAAAGGTATTATAATATTCAACAGAATCGCCAGGATACCAAATTACCAAATCTAGTTTTATAATAGGATAGAGGACGTTTCTGAGTTGCTTTTAGAACCTGGCATAATAGCTTTAGGCTCTAAAAGGTTCTATACTGGTGGAACCGGTAGAGGGCAAAGCTGGAGTTTATTTCTTATGGTTTTATAGTGAGTTTAACACATAGGTTGCCACCACCAATTGGGGAGTCCCATTTAGGAGGTCTAAGTAGGGTCACTGCATCCTGGAAGCCTGGCGTCCAAATAAACAAACCAAAAAAAACTAAGTTTTTTATGATTTCAATATTTATTAGGACTCTGTGTTAGGACCCACACAGTGCAAAAAACCAAAAATATAGTTTGCATGTTTTATATATATTCTAAAATATAAAAAACTTTTATGTTGGGTTTTGTATCATTTAATAAATTTCCTTATGCTCTCTAGGGAATTTTTTTAAGGTTAAACCCTTTTTCCATGGGCTGAGGTAGTATTTCTTGTCCCCAGTGGTTAAAAGTAATTTCTTTAAAATCATAAAGGCAAAATATAGGTTTTTGGATTATTTTATTTTATCATAATACAAAAAACAAAAAGGAATCAAGATATATACACAATAACGTTTATGTTGTTGCTTCCAGCTTGCCGTAGCTTACTGTACTTTGCTGATGACTTGGTTCGTTTCGATTGTTATTGTGTCCTTCGGCATAGAATATTTGTTCCATATAAACAAAGCATTTAACTTTCTAGACTTCTCCAGGATGTAACCAGGAATACCTTTTTGGTGAAATTTTCGAAATTCTGTTTATTGCATCATTTTCGGTACTGAAATCTGCTTTCTTCGGTGGCCTTTTCCATGCCCATCTCAAAGTAAATGCTTTATTCTTTGGTCCGTTGTTTTTTCCATCTTCGAGAAATGTAATTCGAACTTTTTCTCGACTAAACTTATTTAGTTTGTTATGAAATAAATATTATTTTTTCCACATTGTTTGCTAGCATCTGACTGACTTTTGTTTAATGTAATGCCATGACAACTATCACTGCCCACTGTTTTATTATATACGGGGGGTTGACATGCTAATACTATGGTACGGTAAGTGGTTTAATACCTATTTGTTTAGTTTATGATTATTATTATTTTTAGTATATAAAAATAAACCTTGGCATTAAAGTCCCTTTTAGTCACTTAGCAAATTATAGACCTCCTTCCGGTCGGGCATGAAAATTCCCGCCGTGGGATTAAAAGTAAACACTGTACGCGCTAGGTTTATAATATACCTACTATTATTTTTATTAGTGTTCAAAAAAAAGCGTGCGGCGAAGAAAAGGTCGAAAGTACAAAAAATCGAAAATACAAAAGTTCGAAAGTACAAAAGGTCGAAAATACAAAAGATTGAAAAACAAAAGGTCCAAACAAAGATCATAAGCAGCTACACTGTAATGATTGCAAAACAAAGTAAGAGACACACAGGTACACACACACACTCATAGAAAAGTTTTAAAAAAATCAACATCCAATAAGGTAGGTATATTTTTGGGTAGCAACACGACGGGTCGCAGAACTTTGTTCGAAAACATTTTCTTCGAACGGAAATTTTTATGAAAATAATTTCTAATGGAAATTTGTTCGAAAACATTTTTTTTGAACGGAAATTTGTTCGAAAACCATTTCTTCAAACGGAAAATTGTTTGAAAAAATTTTCTTCCTTCGGAAATTTGTTCGAAAACATTTTTTTCAAACGGAAATTTGTTCGTAAACATTTTTTTCAAACGAAAATTAGTTCGAACACTATTTTTTTGAACGGAAATTGGTTTTCGAAGGGAAATTTGTTCGTAGGCAATAGTTGTTCAAAAACATTTTCTTCGAATAGAAAACATTTTCTTCTAAAGCAAGCTTTTCGAAAAAAGACGCTCTAGACCTGGATTTCCAAACCTAACCCAATTCATATAGGGTTTGACTATGGCAAGGTCTGTCTAACATATTTTTCAAAAAAACCCTGACTTCTTTCCCGGGATCGTAAACTGTCTGAAAATTTGTCTACTTTCCTCCTTTGGGAAGGTCGAAATTGGTATTTTCCTAAACTTTGTCAATTGATCGCAAATGTATCCGAACCGGTCCAGATACCCCCTGATGTGCTCAATTGAGAAAGGTTAGAGTAACACCGATTTCAACCTTCCAAAATGAGGACCGGAAAGCTAATTTAGGGAAATCATTTTTCGAAAATAGGTTTCGGTTGGTTCGGTTTGGTTTCACACCCTCTAGGATCCCGGGAAACAAGTCAGGGATGTTTTTGTTTCCAAAAATTGTTAGAAAAAGACCCCATTAGTCGAACTATATGAGTTGTGTTAAGTTTGGCAAGCCAGGTCTAAAAATTTTTTTTTTAATTTGTTTTCAAAGACGTGTTTTGAACAAATTTTTATTAAAAAAAATATTTTCGAACAAATTTCCGTTCAAAGAAAATGTTTTCAAACAAATTTCTGTTTGAAGAAAACGTTTTGGAATAATTTTCCTTTCGAGGAAAGATTGTTCGATCTTTTGTTCAAAGAAAATGTTTTCGAATAATTTTCGGTTTGAAGAAAATGATTTTCGAAGTTTATGCTTTCGAACAATAATATTATATATTTATATGAAATGTACTATAAAATTATAAGTAATTAAAGCCGAACCTTACGAAAACTATAAAAAGGTACTAAAAAAAACCACAAAACCTAAAAACACCCAAAAAATAGGAAAAAACTTGAAAAATAAACTAAACAGTGCCAAAAATAGCGTATAAACTTCGTGATAAAAGCTTCATCTTATCCCTTAGTACAATGAATAGAGGAGTTTTACCCTACAAAAGGTCCGGTAGTTCTAAATTTTGGACATGTTATTAAGGTCAAAAGGGTAGTTAAAAATCTGAGTTTTCGTCACCCCCACCCCTGTGCTTCCTCCGCCATCTTGAAAAAAACCATAAAAAATTGGCACTTTTTGTAGTTTTTTGCCTGTAACTTCATTCCAATACACTAAATCGCAAAAAGATGAAATTTTTTAGAGGATATAATTATCTACAATTGGGTGGTACTATGGTAGTTCTGCGAGCAGGAGTAACGGAGCTAGGTAATTTCCAAAAATGACTAAAATCACGTGCTTGGGCAAATTTTCAGATTTTTTCTACTTTAGACGGCATAAGCTCCGAAATACTTTGTTCTAGGGTAAAAGTTCTAAGAACATATCTTGTAGAGAATTTTATCAGCTACAAAATCCATTCTTTAAATGTATTTTTAAATAATGTAATGGAGTGGGAGTAACTTTTAACTTAAAGTAAGTAAGTTAGAAAATAATAATTTTTTTAAATTTAGTGCATTAAACTTTTTATTTATTTTTATTTTTTTGTGTAAATTTAGTGACGTACAAGAAGGTAAGAGAGCTTAGGGGTCAAACACCTCCTTAAACTAACCACGTCTTCAAAAACCCCCCCAAAATCTAACATATTTAGGTTTTCTCAAATTTTCTCAAGAAATACGCTTCTAAGGGAAAAATGTGTATTAATATGCTTTATTGTAGACAATGAAATTTTCTTTTGAAAAAGGTACAGCTCGATGGCGGTCAACTATTTATAAACACTTCAGCGGCGTCCGTTAATTGAAGTAATTTAAACCAAGGTTTATACAACAAAATGTGTTATAAATTGTTGTAGTATATAAAATTTCCGTTAAAATGCTGTACAAGAAAGTCGGACTGGTTTCATGGTTATAAATTCAGAGGCGCCCGTAAATTTAACCAATTTTAAAAAATCACACATTAAAATATTTTTGTTACAAGTTTTATCTAATTTTTTTCAAAAACTAAGCCTAATTTAAAAAAATGCTATGATGCACTTTATTGTCAGTAAAATTCTCTTTTCAACAGTGTATAACTCGATGGGGTTTAACTTACAACGAACCCACCAGCGACGTCCGTAAATGGGGGCCATTTAATAAAAAAAATTTTAAATTATGTTTTGCACAGGTTTTATTTGATTTTATGAAAACCATGCTGTTTCTCAAAAAATTTGTTTTTTACTTCATCGTAGATAATAAAATTTCCTTTTAAACGCTGTGTAACATGGTAAAAAATATTTTATATTTACCGCTCCAGTGGTGTGCTTAATTTAAAACAATTTTTTTTAAATCACCAAAAAAATTATTCTGTTACATATTTTATTCGATTTTCTTAAAAACCAAGCCCTTTATCAAAACATACGGATGATTTTCGCTACGCAAATTAGTTTATAAACAAATTTGCTTCGCAAATTTTTTACATCCAACACTTTTAAAACTGTTGCAGTATTGATTTTCGCTAAGCCTCTCGCCTGCGGCGAGATTTTGTGTTTAATTATTTATAAAAATATGTTTAAGTGTACTTCTATTGGTATCGTACAATAACATTTGTTTCAAACAAAGAATTTAGAGAATTATTATTGGTTCATAAATTTGTGATAATAAAATTTGCTTCGTTACTTTTGTCAATAAGTTGCTTCGCAAATTTAATTTACTAGTATTAATTTAAGGTTAATATCGAACTCATACACAGTTATTAATAATTGCATTTTTCATCCCAAAAATGTGTAACTCTCGCTCATGCTACAGACTCATGGTCTCAAATTACATGTTTTACCAATTTGTTTATATTTTGTAATGTTTTGCAATATTTGGGGACACGCAGTGCCCCGCCAAGTTAGCGCAAACCATCTTTTCTTGAAACATTTCAGCCCATATTTCACCTATCTATAATTCTAATTCGGCATGATCAACGAAATTTAAACTTTGCACAGTTGTAGAACTTCATAGACTTCCATAAAGCAGTAAAGTAGTTACGGAAATTGAAAAAACGTCGAATTTGCCACACACTCACTCATGTATAGACACATCAAAATTCTACTGAACTTCCAGATATGCTACAAAGCTGAAATTTGGCAGACTGATAGAAATTATGACCAAACCCATGGAAAAAATCTAAAAACCCCAAAATTTTTATTTACTCCCCTCCCCTATACATTTAAATTTATGTAATACATTTAAAGATATGTAAAAGTAACATAGCCAACTTCTCGAAACGCTAGAGGGCTAGATTTTGACAGACTGACAGAAACTAAAAGAAATCTATAGGAAAAAAATCGAAAACTCCAACATTTTAATTTACTTCCCTCTCCTATACATGTAAAATTATTTAAAACTAACATTGCCCACTTCTAGAAACTCTAGAGAGCTGAGCTTTGGCGGACTGGTAGGAACTATGACAAAACTATAGGAAAAAATTTAAAAACATCAAAACTTTTATTTGCTTCACTCCCCTGTACATCTTAAGTTATGTAAAACTATTATTACCCGATTTCAAAAATTATACAAAGCTGGGATTTGGCAAACTCACAGATATGATAGAAATGAAATTTATTCAATTCAAAAGAAAAATTAAAAAAGGTAAAAGCATCGCAAATGTATTGACCGTATTCTGCATGTTTTAATTTCTATTAAATACTCTGCCAATCTATGGGCACCTAAGCTCACACTAGGTACTATAATTATAGTGTACGTGTGAGTTAATATATAACTAAAAACTGAAATATATTTTATTGAACTCCAGACTCAATTACCTTTCGTTTGATACCACACAAGCCATGTTTTGACTTAAACTTTAATTTTTCAAATCTACCCCCCCAACTTTTTTTTTAAACTAAAATGTATTTTGTTTAACTCCAGACTCAATTACCTTTCGTTTGATATCACACACGCCATATTTCCACATAAACACTAATTTTTTAAATTTACCCCCACCCTTTTTTTTAAAGTAAAATGTATTTTATTTAACTCCAGACGCAATTACCTTTCGTTTGATATCACACACGCCATATTTTTACATAAACTCTAATTTTTGATATATACCCCCTTTTATTTGGCTTGTGTTCGGTGGATTTTGTTCATTTTTAAATGGGACCATCTCGACCCAAAACCCAGCGTAGGTACCAAATTTCATTAAAATCGGGCAAGCGGTTTTTGAGTTATGCGCGTTGGTCGTTACAGACAGACATACAGACAGACAGACAGACAGACAGACAGACAGACAGACAGACAGACAGACAGACAGACGGCGCAACAAAAAAGTTTCAAAATCATCTGAAACGCAAAGATATATAAAAATTTTTGAAATCGGAGCAACTTTTTTTTTCTCGAAAAAATTAGGATCACTATAGCTCACACTACTATAGTGTAGTGTGAGCTAAAAAGGAGTGAAATCATAACAAAAACATTTCATGTGAAAAAAAGCCAAGTACGCGAAAATGGTATTCCGTAATAATAATTGAGATAAAAGTATAGCCAAGTTCTCCTATATACATTTTAAAATTAAAGGTTTTTACTAGTTTGGAAAAGTTTTCTTAAATGTTTTGCGAAATATATTTAAAACGTAAAGTTTAGTACCCGTAAATAATAAAAACAAAAATTTTTCGTGGATAATGGGGTGTAGAAAGGTTTTGTTTCTCTTGTGGTTTTCCGTGGGCAGCTCGAAAGCTGTACACCCATGGGGGTCCTAGATCTAATGGCCACCTATTAAGTGTTGACAGTTAACTGTTTCGTGCTTAAGGGACTCTTCAGAACACCGCATGGTCAATGTAACACCTTTGTAAAGTTAGAGAGACGGTATATAAACCTCATCTTACGATATTGGTAAGAGAAATGAAAAATAATGCCTGCAATACTGTATGCTTTATACACAAGTTACGACATCTACCGAATTCAAAAGAAATTATGCCCATGGAAACGTACTTTAATAAGTTTTAACATACAAATGTATTTCTGTCCTGTTTGTTTATTTATTTTTATACAAAAAATACAAATAATATTTAAAAGAAAATGATTTTAATAACAAATATACCTACAATAAATATGCATAACCCAAAGACTAAAGGGACATATTTTTTATTTCTTAAGCTGTATAAAAACGAGTTCTTTTTAAGTTTTATTAAAACATTTTTTTTTTCTCAGACTGTATAAAAATGAGTATTTTTCACGAACGTCTATGGAATTTTGAGTACGGTTTTGACACTCGTGTCGCTACCCCTGGGAGACGCCAGGCTTCCAGGATGCAGTGACCCTAGGTCTAAGGGGTATATAAGGGTAATGGGAACATGCTAGCGACCAAACATTGAAACTAATGGTTATAAGGAAAGGCGCTGGCAACCTTTTAGCTTCTGCTATAAATAAAGAAATGTTACTTGGGAAAGCACACACAAATAAGTTAGTAAGTATATTTTTAACTACTAATATTTAAACAATATTTATGCTACAATTAGAAACAATTCTTATCTTACCTATATGTACCTACTATAAAGTCAAGTTAATTTAAATGTATCATTACTTTTTTTCTTGAGTATAAATACTGAAAATACAGTTGTGCATATTTTGGATATTTATAGTTTTATTTTTCTACTGTATATTTTTTGTTTTTGAAATGTTTGACAACATATTTTGAGCATCAGACACATTGGATGTAGTAAAGGTAGCAGCTCTGGAAGAACTTGCATTGTTGGCTGCTGCTGAGAAGCACCTGCTCCATTTTTTTTAGCATTATCAACTTTTTCTCTCAGTGATTTAGGTGCTATCGTGTTACTCACACACACACACACACACCTATACAGACATAAGAAGCGCTGTGGGGACTCCTACACATGCGTTGCGCGGACCACTAGATAGAATAGAGATAAATTAAATGTTTTTTGAGGCGCTCCAATAAGGTGGAAACCTACTCAAAATTTTCAAAAATGTCAAAATAAAGAAAATCTGTCAAACAGGTTTCACATGCGATGTGAGGTCCCTACGTTGTGAGGTCCATAAACGATGTGTGGTCCTTAGTGACGTCGGCGTCGCGGCGCCTCGAAAAGTTTGAAAATCGAAATGTCGCGTCGTTGCGCGGTCCGCTACAACAAATGGCTGAGATAAGTACGATAGGGATTTATTTCCCAGACGGACCGATATTTTATATATGATGTGTGGATTTTTTGCGACACGACGCCCTAACAGGGTAAAAATTTGGACAGCGCGTCGCTGCGTGGACTGCCTGAATTAATAGCTATTCTACAAAAATAAAAATCAAATTTGAATTTATTGGATAAAAACTACATTTCTTGGACAGAGGTCTGTTTATGAAATTTACTTTATGCCTAGTACAATATTTATACACGCCCCAGCTGGCGTAAACTTCAATACTCCACCTAGCGTAAATATGGCTAATTAATAATTTGGGCACTGTTCAAACTTGACCCCTTATAGGGCTTGTCTATTCTTATATTTTGAGAAAATTCTGAACTCATTCTTTCATTGCCTTGCCAATTGTGTCTGAATTCAGTTCCTTAATTATTACTGAACCTATTTAGATGAAAACAGGCATAATCGTAAAAATCAATATCAACATTTTCCTAGGTATATAATTATACAGTTCGGTTCAGTTTGCTTTATGCTCGAAATAAAAAGTTATTTTTCGACAACCACCAAACCGATTTCAACGGCTCCTAGCTTATTGTGTGGCAGAAATAAAGTTTTTTTTTATAAATCCAAAACTATTTCTAAAAAAATTCTGGATCATAAAAATAAAAGGGCCTCTTTAATGGGTCAAGTTTGATTCTGTCCGCTATTTTGGATTTTAAGACGGATTAAAAAGAAAGAATTTATATATATATATATATATATATATATATATATATATATATATATATATATATATATATGTGTATATATATATATATATATATATATATATATATACATACACGTTTTTTCACCAAAAACTGTTAATGGCCTATATCTTAAAAACGGTAACGAATTTGGAAAAACCTTCGGACACGTCGATTTTGTTTGCGAGGGGGACACTTTTTGGCTATCTTGAAATTTTTGTAGCACGCACCATCTTCGAGGGGTATACCCCTATATTTTGAATAGGGAAAGTGGGGCTAGTAGTACTTTGTTTTGAAGTTCGCTTGAATATCTTTACAACCGTGTAAGAGTTTCGAAAATTCATCGATTTCTTTTTGAGATATTTGCCTTCAAATTTTCAAATTTAACATGGAAAGATAAAATAAAAATTAAATCCGAAAAATATAAAATTTTTGATTAAATTTTTATTTTTTTAGTCCATGTTCAATTTGAAAGTTTGAGGGCAATTATCTCAAAAACTAATAGATAGATTTTTGAAAATCTTACACGGTTGTAAAGAGATTAAAAAAGCCTTCATTACAAGGTATCACTAGACCCACTTTCCCTAATCAAAATATAGGGGTAAAGTATACCTCTCGAAGGGGGTTCGTGCTACAAAAATTTCAAGATAGCCAAAAAGTTAGTTTTTTTTCAGTTTTCAAAAAAACTAAGCATTTTAGAGAAAAAATAGCGTATTACAAAGTAGTGTTTAAGCTATTATTGGCACTACAGGGGCGTCCGCATATTGAGGTGATTTTTTTCTAATTAATTTTTATATTTTTTTTATTTATTTTGTTAAAAACTAAGCTTTTGGAAAACCTTGTTTTGCTCTATTTTGTTGAAAATATAATTATCTTTAAAACGATATGTATCTAGTGGGTTTTTGTAAACAGGGAACACTCATAAAGAATATACGCATGAATAGTGAATTTTTTTTAATCTCAAACGCCCCTGGTGTATTAACGGCTATGTAAATGTTATAACTACACACATGGTTCAAAAGAAAATTTAATTGTCGATAGCACATGGTAAAACGTTTTTCTCGGTAGAGCTGGTTTTACAAAAGATTGGTAAAATACTTGATAACAATACTTTTTTCGTGATTAAAAAAAAATCCCTAAATATATTGTATATTCTTTAAGTGTTTCCCGTTAACAACAACCCACTAGATTAAACCAGTGGCTTTAGTTGGATTGCCTAAAATGGTAATAAAACACAAAAAAAACACGAAAAAGAAAACAAGTATTTTTTGATTCTACCAGTGGTTTTAGTTGGATTGCCTAAAATGGCAATAAAACACAAAAAAAACGAAAAAGAAAATAAGTATTTTTTGGTTATACCAGTGGCTTTAATTGGATTGCCTAAAATGGTAATAAAATACCAAAAAAAAACGAAAAAGAAGACAAGTATTTTTTTATTAAACCAGTGGCTTTAGTTCGATTGCTTGAAATGGTAGATAATAAAACTCTGAAAAAAAAACGAAAAAGAAAACAAGTATCTTTAGATTAAACCAGTGGCTTTACTTGGGTTGCCTAAAATGGTAATAAAACACCAAAAAAAAAACGAAAAAGAAAACAAGTATTTTGTTAATTAAACCAGTGGCTTAGGGGCCCATATATTGGAAGGCCTAAAATGGAAATAAAACATGAAAATGAAAACAAAATTCTACATCAAAACGAAAACCAAGGTCATGCGATGCGATTTCACACATGCTCAAAAATAAAAATATCTATTATTTTTATTTGTATAAACCCAACATAAGAAACTATGGCTGAATACTAACCAAACAAATCCTGAAGTCCGTCTTTAAAAGTATTGTAGTTCAAGGGGCCGACTACTGATTTTGAAAAAAATATTCAGTCGGCCGCCCGGCCGACTAGTAGATTTTTAGAATTATGCACTACCTGTAGTCGGCCATCAGAAAGAAAAAACTAGGTTGTGATTATTTTTTACAAGCTTTTATCAAAGAAGATATATCAACAAGAAGCGAAATACTGTCACTCAAAACATTGTTCATATGGGAAACAAATATGTGACGTCACGCTTAGACCAAATGAAACTAATGCAGTTATATTACTTTGAGAAAAATTTTGTGTAACTGTGGTTTGTGGTGCATTTTTTTTACAATAAGAAAAAAATCAAATTAAGAGGGACATTACACCTATACAGGATGTCATTAAAAGTTTGCAACAAACTTTGACAGGTGATAGTACACATAAAAATAAGAAAAAAAGTTCATATAAACATAGGTCCTAAAATGCATAGTAGGGAGAGCTACGGGCACCAAAAGGGTTAATATCGAAAATGGTTTTTTTTATACAGCAACTTTAAAAAGCTATGGAATTTTACAAAAAAATTGCAAATGTTAATTAATTTTGACCCTTCACATTGTGGTAGGGTAAAAAAATAATTACTTAACTCAAAAGGGTACTTTTGGTAGGGGTGGGGGGTTGTTTTAACAAGAATTTTTTTTAAGTAAAAAAGGTACTTTTGTCCAAAGTCGCCCAGAGCAACGGTTTACGAGATAATTGATTGTAAAAGTTATCCTGTTTATGGGAAGTACATAATTTTGTTTTTCGGATTGTATTTTTTTACATTCTGAGTGCATTTTGGAAATCTTCTCACCTTTTTACGTCGAAAAGGTTCTCTACTCCAAATTCGTATGTATAAAAAAAACCATTTTCGATATTAACCCTTTTGGTGCCCGTAGCTCCCCTACTATGCATTTTAGGACCTATGTACATATGAACTTTTTATCTTATTTTTATGTGTACTATCACCTGTCAAAGTTTGTTACAAACTTTTAATGACACCCTGTATAATCATATAACTGAGGTCACAGAAAATCGACCCTTTTTAAATTTTTATTTAATTGTTTGCAAGAACCGTTATATATTTTTATCGAGAAAAATCGGTTACGGAATTAAATAGAAAAAATAATAACTAACAAATACACAATAATTATTGTAATATTTATAAAAATCTAAGTAATATTATACTGTTTAAAGATTCCTCCCGGTCATTTTAAATTTAAAAATTATAAGAAAAAGGAAATTAAGGGGATTGACAATAAAACAAATTTTGTTAAAGTAGAGATATTTATAGAACGTTTATTGTTTTAGAGACAGGAACAAACCCAACCACAATTGGGAGAAAATACAATTAATAACTATTTACGTTACTAGACCTGTAAAGATTTCCGGTCGTGTATCGTACGTATTTTTTATACCGGTATAAAACAGCACAAACACAACTAACATGTAAATAATATTTTTTTAAAAACGATATGAAACACTACAACCATGCTACTCTACATGTTGATATTAAAGTACTTACTCAAAAGCTTTTATATTTATAAATATCAAAAAACCCATAGGTTGCATTTATAATTGACTATATTTCAATTAATTCTTGCTTAATTTTAAATGTCACTTTATATTTTAGATCATTTTTCCGTGCCTTTTGAAAACGGAAAATTTTCCAAAAAGAAAAAAGTATACGCAAAAGACTTGTTTTCCAGTCGGTTTCAAAAAAAATTAATTACAGCTAAAACATGCACAAAATTATGTTTATAAAACAAATTCTAACGAATATAAAAATAAATAAGGTGGTCTCAGGCGGGGGCAATCGCCATTTTCCAGAGAAGTTCAAAAATAAGAGGCACATTCTGGTGTATTACACACCTACTACTACTACTAAGAAAATTTCCACTAGGCACTAGAGAAATGGATTAGTCGGATAAAATGATTTGGAGTCAGCCGCGGCTCGTCCCGGTGGCGAGCTGAAGACGCACATTATAAATAACGGGTACAAACCTTCCCTTTTAAAACTCGTGACATCCTAAAACTCATAGAACATGCTAGACCAGTTGAAAGGGATAACTAATATATTTATAGGCCATAGTGAAACATACATCCCTATATACAGGACCTGGCTCCATTATACAAATAAACAAATAAGTTTACCATTCAAACACAGTAAATTACAGGGATTCCTGACAGTATTTTTGCTAGTAAAGTTTTGATTTTTTTTTTGTTAGTGTAAAACAAAAATTGCACAGTTTTTTCTTTGAGTGTAATAGTACTGCATTACTGTCATTCAGGTTTTGTCGCTTCTTGTTGATATATTTTCTTGGCTTTTATTTAGCTTCAGATGTTCTGTCTAACTAACTATCAAATCTTGTGAAGCGTTTTTGACACACTTCCCATTATCCGACTTGGATGAAATTTGGTACACACATAGTGGTCCCATGACAATATAACATTAAGAGATTTTTATAAAAATGACCAAGATTGCCGAGTACCGGTTGAAGGCCGACTACTGGCGCATTTTCGCTACATATCGTCTTAACGATCATTTTATTTTCAAGAATACAGAGTTAAAAAAGATTTTTTAGAAAGCTTAGTTTTTAAGAAAAATAAAAAAAGCAATAAATTTTTTTTTAATAATAAAAAAAATAACCTCAATATGCGGACGCCCCTGGAGTGTCGATAATAACTTTAAAACAATTTTGTGACAAACCGTTTAAATGAACATTTTATTTTCTCTAAAAAAGGTCTTTTAAGATTTTTCCGTAAAATGCTTGTTTTTTTGAAAACTGAATCAAACCTAAAAAAACATAATTTTTTTTGTGATCTTAAAAAATAACCCCAATTTATGCATACCAATTAAGTGCTAACTGTAGACTTGGCCCACTTTGGTGATACATGGTTTAAAAGATAATATAATTTTCCATAATTAAGTTGATTATGTATACACACTTTCTGTAACTTTTTGAGGAAATGACATAAAACTGAATAATTTCGGTTTATTTTGGATATATATATATACCATAAAAATAATTACGCACTGTAATAACTGTCAAGCACCCGAATTTGCCGAATTATGAAATACAAATGGCCATCTCTAGGCACGTGCCCGGCGTTAAGGGGTTTGATTAACTGGACCTCACATCGTAGGAATGTAACCGAATTTTCACACATGACCAAGAGACGCACGGATAGGTGTTGGCGTAACAGACCTTGTGAGAACACACGCCAACCCCTCACCGGAGCTGCGAGGTCCGCTGTGTTTAGACCGTATTTCGGCACTCTTCATAAAATTTTAAAAATCACTTAAATTTTTACCTGGACCACACAACGCATGTGAAAAACAGGAATTTAGCTCCAACAAATTTCTTGAGAGTATCGTAGAGTGCGCTTTTAGTGTGTATGCGAGTGGACCTAGAAATCATTGTGAGGACCCAACTCTTTGCGTATGTATTGTGTAAATTTAACACACACTTTGGTAATTTTCAAGTATGGTCCGTACATCGTCGGTTCTGTTCGGTTTGGTTTGGATACCTAAACGCCTTTGATAAAACGTGTTCATCAAGTGCATTTTTTAATTTTTTATAATAGCATAGAATTGTCTGATCCTTATAGCATCGTATAGATATTAGGGACCTATTCCATGTCCCATTCTTCTCAAGCCAAGTTTAGAAAAACATTTCCAAACTAGTAAGAATCTTTCAGTTTGAAATTTGTATTAGATAATTTGGCTTCACTTTTATCTCAATTCTTTTTACCAAATATCGTTTTTGCGTACTTGGCTTGTTTTGACATGAAATGTTTTTATTATGATTTTACTCCTTTTTAAAAGGATTTGGATAGTATTTAAGTTTTAAAGTAGTAAAACATGCGGAATATTGTTCAAAACATTTTTTATTTCGTAAGCTAATAAACTTTTTTAATGCCTTATTAAAACTTTTGAGGTTTTTCTGAGGGCACGGCAGTGCCTCGCCAAGTTCGCGCTGCCGTACCATCTTTTCTTGAAACATTTCAGCCCATATTTGACCTATCTAAAACTGTACTTCGAAATGAGCTACGAATCTCAAACTTTGCACAGTTGTACCCCTTCATAGAGCTAACAACCATTTTAAGTTTCATGAACTTCACTAAAGTAGTAAAATAGTTACGAAATTTCAAAAAACGTCGAAATTGCCACTCACTCACTGACTCACTTACCCATGTATAGATCATCAAAATTCTACTGTACTTCCAGACATGCTACAAAGATGAAATTTGGCAGACTGATAGAAATTATGACCAAACCCCTGGAAAAAGCCCCAAAATTCTAATTTACTCCCCTCCCCTATACATGTAAAATTATTTTACAAGTACGAAAATAGGAACTATGATAAAACTATAGAAAACAATTTAAAAACACGAAAATTTTAATTTACTTCCCTCCCCTATACATGCAAAATTATGTAAAAGTAACATTGTCCACTTTCAGAAACGCTAGAGAGCTGAGCTTTAGAAGGCTGATAGAAACTATGATAAAACCATGAGAAAAAATCAAAAGACCTCAAAATTTTAGACATTGCAAAAGTTTTGAACAATATTCCGCATAGTTTACTACTTTAGAAATTAAATATCCAATTCCTTTAAACAAAAAGTGAAATCATAACAAAAATATTTCAAAAAAACGCCAAGTACGCGAAAATAGCATTCCGTAAAAAGAATTGAGATATAAGTAAAGCCAAGTTCTCCAATACAAAAATTTCAAAATGAAAGGTTCTTACTAGTTTGGAAATGTTTTTCTAAACTTGGCTATTACGGCTGTAAATGACTCTTAGGCACAGTGCTAAATTGAAGTTTGGCTGCAATAGCAAAGTTTAAAAAAAACATTTCCAAACTAGTAAGAACCTTTAATTTTAAAATTTGTATTGGAGAACTTGGCTTTACTTTTATCTCAATTCTTTTTACGGAATGCCATTTTCGCGTACTTGGCTTTTTTTACATGAAATAATTTTGTTATGATTAATTTTTTCACAAGGTTTTATTATAGCCTATAAGCCTTTCAAATCTCAGCTCTCTAGCATTCCTGGAAGTGGACAATGATACGTTTACATAACTTTACATTTATGGGAAAGGCCAGTTTTGCTGTTTTTTAAATTTGTTCCTACAGTTTTGTCATAATTCCTATCAGCCTTCCAAAGCTCAGCTCTCTAACGTTTCTGGAAGTGGGCAATGTTACTTTTACATAATTTTACATTTATAGGGGAGGGAAATTATTTAAAATTTTGGGGTTTTAAATTTTTTCCTATAGTTTTATCGTATTTCCTATCAGTCTGCCAAAGCCCAGCACTCTAGCGCTTATTGAAATGGGCAATTCTACTTTTACATAACTTTACATGTATCGGGAAGGGAATAAATCAGAATTTTGCGTTTTTTTTGTTCGAAGGGTTTGGTCATAATTTTTACCAGTCTGCCAAAATTCAGCTTTGTAGCATGTCTGGAAGTACAGTAGAAGTTTGATGATCTCTACGTGAGTGAGTGGCAATTTCGACGTTTTTTTTAAATTTCGTAACTGCTTTACTACTTTATGGAAGTCCATGAAACCCGGAGGGTTTATTTTTTGAGAAAATTTGGAAAACCCTAAACATTTTAGGTTTTGGGGGTCTAGGGGGTTTTTGGGGGTTTTTGCAGCTAAAATTTAAAAAACTAATATAATTTATGTTAGATTTTACACATTTTTGATGCATTTCTGTGTCATTGTGGCTCTAGAGCGTTAACTTGGGGAGGATAAAAAAATTTGCCCAAAAACTGGCTTGGTAACATCAAGACCGATAACCTGTGACCTATTCTCAGCTAGAATCCATGGTCAAACTTTGGTCCTCATATTTACCATAATCAACTACCTTTGGCGCCTGCATTAATATATATCTCAAGGCACCTTAAATAATATGAAGAATAGTAATATTAGCAATATATTTTATAACATTTTTGTTATGTTATGAAAAAAAAAACAGATTTGAGAATTAATTTTTTTTAAATAATTATTATTTTTATTGTAATGCTGAATTCCAAAAAATGTCAATTGTCTGTTGTCATTTTTAAGAAAGTTATTAAAAAAATATATTTTATTTTGACACCCTATATCTAAAAACAAAACAAAATATATATATATATATATATATATATATATATATATATATATATATATATATATATATATATATATATACCCAGTGGCGCACCTATGAATTTTTCCTGGAAGGGGGCTCGGTTCAGTTCGAGGGGAGGCCTCATGATGTCGTATTTTGTGCTATTTTATCGTTTTATTTATGAAATATGTGGAAAATACATAAAAAAATCTTAGGTATGGAGAGTAGTCGGGCGCGGCTCAAAAAATAACAAAATATTGATTCGGTTTTAATTTTTTGTTTTGTATTTGATCGCTTGATAAGATTTAGCAAATTAATTAAAAGTAATACTGATTTTACTGTCGCATGTCTCTTTTTCGAGATATAGATCAAAAACTGAAAATTTAAAAACTGTTCTTTTTAAAAACACAAAGTCGGTTTTCTCATCTTTGCAGTATCTGGGTGAGATGAGGAATGTTAATTTTGTGGTTTTTTTAAAGAAATTGATTGAAACCGACGGCGACTCTGTCTAGTAGATCAAAAACAAAAATCCAGAATTTTCTGAGATAGTCCCATTCAAATGTTTAAGGCTATACGCTGGAATGTACCTCCGAAACTATCAAACCGATCTAAATTCCTATGACTCCCGTAAAAAAAGTAGGGAGGATGTATTCTAAAAACTCGATTAAAAAAAATAGTTGACTTTCCTATGTTCACATGATTCTTTTTACAATTATTATTATTTTAGAAACAAAATTTCGGACTTCCATTGTCTTTATTTATGTTAAAGTATCTCTATCCGTTTTCAAGTGTAAACTATTTACACTTGAAAATGGTTCGAGATACTTACTAACCAAAACGTCGTGTTTAAAATAAATAATGACAATGGAAGGCCGAATTTTTTTTTTACTTAATCATTGTCTACGAGTTTTAAACAAGGAATTACTTTGTTATGGGTTCACTCGCTGGCACCATTTATGTAAAGAAATAACACAAAGACTTGCAGTGGTAATTTGATGAGGAAAAAAGCTGGAGAGGGCGGTTCGGTTTTGCTCCAGGCGGCCAGTAGTCTAGCGACGCCGACGGCCTTGACATCATTTAAATTAGAACCACCTTTTTCACTTAAATATTTTAAAAAATTATAAATTTATTTATTGGTTCTTCTATAGATACCGATTACACCAAGATAAAAAATTAGAAAAAATGTTGCGATTCCTTAAATCTACAGGGTGTTTTATCTTCTTAATTGGCCAAAGCATATCTATGGTTTATGATTTTACCTTGAAAAAATACAAGCTTTGCAAAAAAAATATACTACTGTTTAGAAATAAGAACAAGAGGCATTAGGAAAAAATAATAAAAATGACAAATAATCGCATCAATGACCTTAGTACACGACAATAAATTTAAAAAACCGCCATTTTGAAAATGTGACACACATTTTTCTAATTAGACTAGGTACCTATTCCCACACTTTTATGACACTGGACGCCCTATACAGGGTGCCCCAAATTCGATTTCTTTGAAAAGTCTCGACCCTCCCTTCCAAATGTCCAGTAAAAAGGAAAGCGATTTTTTAAAACTATGCGCTTTGGGAGCGGGGCTTAACTTGCCTAAAAAAATACCTAAAAAAATTAAATACTGAGTGATACGTTTCTTTAAAGGAAACTTTTCACAGGCTATTTCACTTTATGACTAAGTATACCCTAAAAATTAAAAATTCAGATGAACAAAAATTGAACAGAAATTCAATTTGTATGAACATTTAAGTGATAGCCTCCCTCCCAAAACGCATAGTTATATAACAGTGCAGGACTAGGTATTCTAATTAGAAAAATGTTCCACAATGTTGGTAGCCGATAAGGTTTTAAACAGTGGAAGGCCAAGGCCCGTCTTGGCCCTTCAATTTGACGCCGCTTATGTCATATGCAAGGGGGTCTCAGAATAAAAAAAAGATATTTTCCTTAAAGGAAAACATCTTTTTTCAATAAAACGTATATTGATTCACACGTTGGGTGCCTTAATAGGACTGTTTTCTTGCCCATATACATATAAGTACGGCCAAGGCCTCCGCGCACTTACACAAGAATTTTTCTCTTTTGGCATTTATACTTCTCAGCCCACTCTAAAATTTTTAAAGGCAATAGACAAAATATTGGAGCATCTTTTTTCAAAAAATATAAAAAATCAAAGGGGTCACATTTTCAAAATGACGATTTTTTCAATTTATTGTCTTGTACTTTTCCTAAAGCCGCTTTTTCTTATTTCTAAACAGTAGTATTTTTTTTTTCAAAGTTCGTATTTTTTCAGGAAAAATAATAAACCATAAACACCCTGTAGATTTAAGGAAACCCAAATTTTTTTTAAAATTGTTTATCTTGGTGTAATTGGTATTTATAGAGGAACCAAAAAATATTTTTTTTAAATCAAAATTTCAAAAGGTGGCTGGTTTGACATGGAAAGCCCCATATAATATAATTGTTTTGTTGACCACCTGGGCGTTAACACTCTTGCACATGTGACCTATGAAAATTCAGACCTAGCACACGATGTGAGGTCGCCCTGTGCCCTGTATCCCAAAATCCTATTCTTTTATTATGTGATAATTTTGTATAAGTATAAAACTCTATTTCAATCTTGTATGTGTATACAATGCTTTTTTTAATAGGCGGCTAAATTGATTAACTTACACACTTCACTGCATCTCAAAACTCCTATTTTACTTTTCTATTTGCATTCATATCATTTGATAAATGAATATGTGAAGTAGCACTTTTTTTCTCGAGCCAAGAGTTTGCTAAGGATGCATAGGGTAGCTCAATCTTACGTAACCCGAGCCCATGAAAGGTAACAATTTGCTTATGGATTTAAACACTTTTTGACAAGTGAATTTCTGAGGGCACGGTAGTGCCCGGCCAAGTTCGCGCAGCTGCTGTACTATCTTTTCTTGAAACATTTCAGCCCATATTCGACCTATCTAAAACTCAACTTCGGAATGAGCTACGAAACTCAAACTGCGCAGTCGTAGATTTTTATAGAGCTAACAACTACTCCAAGTTTCATAGACTTCCATAAAGTAGTAAAGTCGTTACGAAATTGCAAAAAACGTCGAAATTGCCACTAACTCACTCACTCACTCCTCTTCCCTATACATTTAAAGTTATGTAAAAGTAGCATTGCCCACTTCGAGAAATGCTAGAGAGTTGAGCTTTGGCAGACTGATAGGAAATATGATAAACCTATAGGACAAAATTAAAACAGCCCTAAATTCTAATTTACTTCTCTCCCCTGTAAATGTAAAGGTAAGTAAAAGCAACATCGCCTACTTCCAGACATGCTAGAGAGCTGAGCTTTGGAAGACCGATAGTAACTATGATACAGTTATAGAAAAACATTAAAACACCCCAAATTCTAATTTACTTCCTTCCCCTATGAATGAACCGAAAGTTATGTAAAAGTAACATTGCCCCCTTTCAGAAACGTTAGAGAGCAGAACTTTTTAAGACTGAAAGACAATATGATAAAACTATATGAAAAAATTTAAAAACACCAACATTTTAATTTACTTCCCTCTCTTATAAATGTAAATTTATATAAAACTAACATTGCCCACTTCCAGAAACGCTAGAGAGCTGAGCATTGGAATGCTGGTAGAAAGTATGATAAAACCATAGGAAAAAATTTAAAAAGGCCAATATTTTCATTAACTCTCCTCCCCTATAAATGTAAAGTTATGTAAAAGTAACATTACCCACTTCCAGAAACGCTAGAGAGCTGAGCATTGGAAGACTGATAGGAACTATGATAAAACTATAGGACAAAATTTACTCCTTCCCTATCCATGTAAAGTTATGTAAAAGTAACATTGTGCACTTTCAGAAACGCTAGAGACCTGAGCTTTGGAAGGCTGATAGGAACTACGATAAAACATTGGAAAAAAATTTAAAAACCTCGAAAATTTAAGTAGGGCATTGCAAAAGTTTTGAACAATATTCCGCATATTTTACTACTTTAAAAATTAAGTATTATCCAATTCCTTTAAAAAAGAGGTGAAATCAAAACAAAAACATTTCATGTAAAAAAGCCAAGTACGCGAAAATGGCATTCCGTAAAAAGAATTGAGATAAAAGTAAAGCCAAGTTCTCCAATACAAATTTCAAAATAAAAGGTTTTTACTAGTTTGGAAATATTTTTCTAAACTTGGCTATTACGGCTGTAAATGACTCTTAGGCACAGTGCTAAATGGAACCTAAAAAAGGTCTATTTCTGCCACACAATAAGCTAGGGGCCATTGAAATCGGTTTGGTGGTTGTCGAAAAATAACTTTATTTCAAGCAACGAACTGGATAATTATATATAGGAAAATTTCGATATTGATTTTTACAATTATGCATTTTTTCATCAAAATAGGTTCAGTAATAATGAGTCAATGAGGAAATTAATACAGACACAATTGGCAAAGCAATGAGAGAATAAGTTCAGAACTTTCTCAAAATATCAAAATATACAAGACGTATAAGTGGTCAAGTTTGATTCTATTCACCATTCGGATTTTAAGATAACTGAAATTGGTTAAAATGTTCGTAGGGCCTCGTATCGTAAAAAATCCACACATCATACATAAAATATCGGTCCGCCTGGGTAATAGATCCCTATCGTCCTTATCTTAGCCATTTGTTCTAGCGGACCGCGCAACGACCGACGCAATATTTCAAGTTTCATACTTTTCGAGGTGACGTTCCTAAGTACCTCACATCGTTTATGGACCTCACAATGTAGGGACCTGTTTGACAGATTTTTTCTATTTTGACATTTTTGAAAATTTTAAGTAGGTTTTCACCTTACTGGAGCAACTCAAAAAACAGTTGTTTTTAAACATTTCATTTATCTCTATTCTATCTTGTCGTCCGCGCAACGCATGTGAAAAGTAGGAGTCCCCACAGCGCATCTTATGTCCGTATAGGTGTGGTCACCAAAATAATTGTATTATTAGGGCTGTAATTTAATGATGTACCATACTAAGGCGTGGTAGGAAGTCAACAGCAAAAAACAATATACAGTGTGTCCCCGGATGGAGTTAACAAGAGAAAAAAATCCTATATGTTTGATTTTACGAAAAAAACTCACTCTTTATAAAAAATTCTTGTTGCTTGTTGAAAAATAAAGATTGCTATAATGGGGTGTTATCAAATCTAATATAATATAATATGGAAATATAAAAAATCTATCTATCTAGATTTATTTTGTTGATTGTCATATTGATTTTCAAGTAATAGGTTTTACATTCTAAAATGTTTACAAAAGCAGAACGGATTGTTTTTTCATCAAATGATTAACTTTTAAAAATTAACACCTGGTTAGATTTTGTTTCCCTAGATTTTGTTATGTTGTGATACAAACCCTTTTGTTTACATAACATTTTGCTTTACTGAATAAATACGGTCCTCTTCCTCTTGGATTATTTTATGTTTCTTAATTCGATAACACCTTGTACTTCTAATCTAGGATATATCGTTATCTCAGTTTGTTGACAAGCAGAATTTTTTATAAAAAATGATATTTTTCGTGAAATTAAAAATAACGACTTTTGTCCTCTTAATAATTACATGTTTCTTAATTTAATAACACCCTGTACATCTAATCAAAGATTTTATTATGGTAATCTTAATTTTTCAATAAGCAGATTTTTTTATAAAGAGGGAGTTTTTTTCGTAAAATCAAAAATAAATGATTTTTTCCTCTTGTCAACTCCATCCGGGGACACACTGTATAATATAGGTATATCATGGCGCCAGCAGCGGCGCGTGTTCTTAAATAGTATATAATTTCTGAAGTAAATAAAATTTTACATATTACCAGAGAACACCAGTTATTTCTTCGATGATATTACAAACATATTATGGATTTTGAAAAAATATTATGTGGTTTGAAAAAAGTGTAGGGGCAAGGGGGGAGGGGCCTTGGGACACCCGATTTTCTTAAAAACCAGGCTCTATATCAAATATATAATATCTGCTTTATTTTAGACAATTATATTTCCTTTTAAATGATGTAATAAGGCAAGATCAGGAAGAATAATTTAGGGGGTCCGAATTTTAAATTAATTTTAAAAAATCACTAAACTAACCAATGTTTTACAAGTTTTATCCAATTTTCTCAGAAATTAGGCCTGGTTATGGTATTGTAGAAAACAAAATTCCCTTTTCCACAATATGTAAATATTTTAGTGGGATCAATTTAATACCAGCGGCGTCGGGTAAAAAAACCACATGTTTATCACATGTTTTACCCGATTATCTTAAATTTATAAAAAATTGTAATCTATAGTCGATTGTAGCCAATACAGTTTCCTTTTAAACTCTTTATAATAACGCAAAATTAAGCTTCAGATTAAAACTTTACAGGTGTCCGTAAATTAAATTACTTTATTACAAATCATCAAGACATGGGCGTAGTCAGGGTGTCGCTCAGGGTGGGGCAACAAAGCAAAAAAAATGTACAATCAAATATTTATTGAAAACTTTTATAGCTCCCCTTTAATTCTCGTCTTACTAAATGAGCTAAAGCCAGGTGGGGCAGGTGAAAAGCCAGGGTGGGGCAAGTGCCCCACCGTGCCCCACCCTGACTACGCCCATGATCAAACACATTAATTTTGTTACAGGTTTTGTCTAATTTTCTCAGAAACTAAGCTCTATTGACAAAAACGTATTCTACACTTTCTTGCAGTGGAGCTTCGTAAACAAACTCTCCAGCAACGTCCGTAAATAAGGGTCATTAAAAAAATAAAATAAGCAAATTCGTTTTTCTCACCCGATTTTCCTAAAAAGCAAGCTCTATAAAAAATGTGCCCTTAGGTGTTTTAAAATCTGAGGGCACGGCGACAGTGCCTCGCCAAATTCGCGCGCCGTTCCATCTTTTCTTGAAACAGTTCAGCCGATATTTGACCTATCTAAAACTCTACTTCGGAATGAGCTACGAATCTCAAACTTTGCACAGTCGTAGATCTTCATGAAGTTAACAACCCCTCCAGTTTCATAGAATTCCATAAAGTAGTTACGAAATTTCAAAAAACGTCGAAATTGGCACTCACGCACTCTCTCATGTATAGATCATCAAAATTCTACTGTACTTCCAGACATGCTATAAAGCTGAAATTCGGCAGATTAATAATTATGACCAAACACCTGGAAAAAATCAAAAAACCCAAAAATTCTAATTTACTCCCCTCCCCTATACAGGTAAAGTTATGTAAAAGAAATGCTAGAGAGCTGAGCTTTGGAAGACTGATAGAAACTATGATAAAACTGTAGGAAAAAATTTAAAAACACCAATATTATTATTTACTTCCTTCCCCTATAAATGTAAAGTTATGTAAAATTAACACTGCCCACTTCCAGAAACGCTAGAGAGCTGAGCTTTAGAAGGCCGATAGTAACTATGATAAAACTATAGAAAAAATTAAAACACCCCAAAATTCTAATTTACTTCCCTCCCCTATAAATTTAAAGTTATGTAAAATACCTTTGCCCCCTTCCAGAAACGCTAGAGAGCTGAGCTTTTTAGGACTGAAAGGCACCATGACAAAACTATAGGAAAAAATTTAAAAACAACAAAATTTTAATGTACAGCGTGTCCCATTTTCGATGGGATTAAATGGGAAACTCGGCTATTATTAAAGATATTGATTTTCTGATTGCACCTTACCGTGCTCTTTTTTTGAGCCCTTCAAAATGGCGTAATCAGATTTTTGCTATACCCCGTAGTTTCGCTAATACGTTTTTGAAAAAATTGTATTTTTAATAATCCCTTGTATCTCGCTTATTTTGCGAGATATTTTTATTCTGTAAAAACCTTTTCATGGCAACTTTTTTAGAAGAAAATAATGACGTTGTCGACTTTTTAAAATATTGTTTAGTTTTTGAGATATGGTATTTATCATAAAAAAATTAAATACGGACCTGGATTTTTTTTATTACTATTTTGATTGGTTTCATGCTAGTATTATCATAAAATATTAAAAATTTTAAAAAATTTTGTTTTAAAGTAAAAAACAATATTTAATATTAAAAAAAAAATAGTCCGAACCTGGATATTTTCAACATAAATATAAATTAAAAATTGCTAGATAAACAATTTTTAGTTTAACTGTTTTGATACTTTTCATATTAAAATGGTTTTACGTTAATTTACAGATTTATTTGAAACAAAGTCTATGAAAAATAAAAAAAAAAACAAATTATAAAAAATAACTAATTTTTCTGATTACCATTATATGTAAGACATTGTTGGCATTTTTGAGTAATTTTTCTTAACGCATTTTGCATAAAAATATTTCTGCCATTTAAATATTGGTTTGTTGCTTGAATGAAGCAGTCAAACATATCACATTTTTCAAAATCTGGATATGGTCGATTTCTAACCAGTTTAAAATAACTGTAAGCCATTCCAAAAATGACAAGTAAAATGACAATGTTAATTCCACGCTTTTGTTTTGTAAATTTCACGACCTGCTGTGCTACCATCAAATAATTAGTATGATATTATTTTTGTAACTTTTTAACGTTTTTTACTTTATTTATAAATCTTTTTATTATCATTTCAAAACAGATAAACTAAAAATCGTTCAACTAGTGTGTCTTGCAATTTTTAATTTATAATTACGTTGGAAATTTCCAGGTTTGGACTATAATTTTTTTTTTCAAATATTAAATAGTTTTTTTTAACCTTAAATCAAAAAAATATTAAAATTTTATCATTTTAAGATAATAAAAGCATGGAACTAATCAAAGTAGTCATAAAAAAAATACAGGTCCGTATTTAATTTTTTTATGATAAATACCATATCTCAAAAACTAAACAATATTTTAAAAAATTGACAACGTTTTTATTTTGCTCTAAAAAAGTTGCCATAGAAAGGTTTTTACAGAATATAAATATCTTGCAAAATAAGCGAGATACAAGGAATTAATTAAAATGCAATTTTTTCAAAAACTCCCTGTATTAGCGAAACCACGGGGTATAGCAAAAATATGATTACACCATTTTTAAGGGCTCCAAAAAAGAGCACGGTAAGGTGCAATCAGAAAATCGATATCTTTAATAATAACCGAGTTTCCCATTTAATCCCATCGAAAATGGGACACGCTGTACTTCCCACCCCTATAAATGTAAATTTATATAAAAGTAACATTGCCCACTTCCAGAAACGCTAGGGAGCTGAGCTTTGAAAGGCTGAAAGGACCTATGATGAAACCATGGTAAAAAATTTAAAAACCCCAAACTTGTAATTTGCTCCCCTCCCCGATAATTATAAAGTTTTGTAAAAGTAACATTGCCTACTTCCACAAACGGTAAAGAGCTGAGCTTTGGAAGGCCGATAGAAACTATGATAAAACTCTGAAAGAAAATTAAAAACCCCAAATTCTAATTAGCTTCCCTCCCCTATAAATGTATAGTTATGTAAAAGTAACATTCTCCACTTCCAGAAACGCTAGAGAGCTGAGCTTTGGACGACTGATAGAAACTATGATAAAACTATATAAAAAAATTTAAAAACATCAACATTTTAATTTACTTTCCTTCCCTTTAAATGTAATGGTATGTAAAATTAACATTTCCCACTTCCAGGAACACTAGAGAGCTGAGCTTTAGAAGGCTGATAGGAACTATGATATAACCATAAAAAAAACCTCAACATTTTAAATAAGGCATTGCAAAAGTTTTGAACAATTTTCCGCATATTTTACAACTTTAAAAATTAAATATTATCCAAATCCTTCAAAAACGGAGTGAAATCATAACAAAAACATTTTATGTAAAAAAAGACAAGTACGCGCAAGTGGTATTCCGTAAAAAGAATTGAGATAAAAGTAAAGCCAAGTTCTCCAATACAAATTTCAAAACGAATGGTTCTTACTAGTTTGGAAATGTTTTTCTAAACTTGCAAGCATGGATTTGAGGGGGGTATCGGGGTAATTACCCCCCTCCCCCCCTAGAGACAAAAATATGCACTTTTTCTTAATAAAATAAGGGAAAACAGGAGAATTACCCTCCCTAGAAAAAAAATTATATGACAAAAAAAAATTTTGTCGACCATTACCCCCGCCTAGATTTTGACCCAGATCCGCGCTTGTAAACTTGCCAGTTACGGCTGCAAATGGCTCTTAGGCACAGTGCTAAATTGAACGTAAAGAAGTTTGGCTGGAATAGCAAAGTTTAAAAAAACATTTCCAAACTAGTAAGAACCATTCATTCGTTTTGAAATTTGTAATGGAGAACTTGGCTTTACTTTTATCTCAATTCTTTTTACGGAATACCACTTTCGCGTACATGGCTTTTTTTACATGAAATGTTTTTGTTATGATAAATCCTTTTAAATGATGTTTAACAAGGTAAGAATAACCTCATTTTTAAAACTGCAAAGGCGTCCGTAAACAGAATAACATTTTAAAAATAACCAAATGAATCATCATACTATAGCCGCAATCCGCATTGATAATTTCCAAACCCCCCAAACGACCTTATCCCCCCTACGAAAAAAAAGATAACCCCTCCGAATCAAACCTCCCCCACGAACCGAACCTAATCTTATAAAAGTAGTTCAAAAGTTTGGTGTTCCACTTTTTGTTTACCCACCTCGGATGATATTAACAAAACCTCCATAATATCAAAAACAAAAATACCACAAAATGACTTCGTTTTTTTAATGAAAAATTTTTGTGCGAGGGCCGAATAAAAAAAAATGCCATAGCCGGTTTCTTTGAGGCCATCCAACCCTGCCCATATAGCGTTTTTTATCGAATTTTATTGGGGAAGTGCAGGGTGAGACTTTCTATTTTGCTTTAACATTACCTTTTAGCACCCCCTCGCCCCACAGCAATCAGTGTTCTACAGAGATGGATGCATAACGTGAATTACATTGGGTCACAATTGAGGCGTGTTTTACAAAAACCGCATAAGTCCAAATTTGACGAAAATATGTTAGTGGCGTCATCTAGTCGAAAAAATGGATGGCTTTAAGACCATGAAATAAGATTCTGCAAAAACGTCACAAGTGCCAAGATATGAGCAGTTAAAATTTGTATTATTCCGCAAAAAGCACATATGTCCCTTGTAGTTTTCTTTGTATTAACTTTTTCTTTCTTGCAAAAACAACTTATGTCCAAAAGTTTTTTCTTTTTCTAAAGTAATTAGGCAACAAATGTTTTTTCTTATGTAACGAACGGAATTCGTAAGTCAATAGTTACTGTGTGTAATAAAAAAAATATTTAAGAAAATCATTCGTTTTAAAATAAACCGTTTTCTTTATTTTCTGAAATTTTCTTGTTTTGGATATATGTTGTTTTTATAAAACACGCCTCAATTGCTTACGCGCAACCTATTTTGGATTGCCATGCGTGATACGGGCCAAATAGATTGTGAGTGGAAAGGTACTATTCGGCACTGCCAACTCGGCGCGAGCGATTCGGCGCTAGTCGAATGAGCGGGAAAAACCTGGCGCAGGTTTAATTTGATATTAAGTTTATTGTTTTCATATGATGTTTACAAAATTTTTATGTAAACTCACTTAATTGATTTATATTATGTTACCAGGTATATTTTGTCGGACGACCTTTTTAAAAACATACTCTCCTTACCTCTTCACCGGGGTTCTAAAGAGTCTGAAACCTAACCGTTGTCAATTGATTGCCAACTTATTCTAACCGTGACAATAAAGAGCCCTAATCTTTAATTGGCACGGTTAGGTTTGACATTCTCTATAATTCCCAGCCCCCCAATCATCATCCGTAGCTTAGTGTTAGCAAAATTTGCTTCACACTCGGTCGAGCCGGGTTCGATACCTCACTAGGTACTTGGATGTTTTTGATTGTTTAAAATGCTTTAATTTTGCTGTAACCTTGCGAAACTCGGCGATTGATCCTAATTGGAAGGAAAGACAAAGTATATAAAACAAATTCTAGGATACCGGAAAAGAAGCCAGGAGAGTATGTTTTGCTTCCTCGCAGGCAATAGGACATATAAATTAAGAATTTACGATTTTTTAAAGAAAGATTGTGGTTCTGAAACGAACTGGTTTTGTTGATTCGGTCCGCGTCCAATAGTGCGGGCGTTAAAAGTTACTCACGCACCTACTAATTTACAAGAATTGGTATTTTAAAATTTTACAGAAACTAGACTAAAATTATCTAAACTAACCTGAACGAACATTAGGTTTTCGTCCAGGATTGTAGTAATAAAAGTTTTCAGCTTCTTTTTTCCTCTTTTCCAAAAAAGCTAAAATCTACTTTTTACAAATAGTTTTAGTTCTGCAACCTAACCACAGGCTTTTAGGTTTGTAAGCTCATATGGGCATAATAATAGGGACCTTTACCCTTATAAATGCGACATTAAATGACAGATGTTACGTGTTATTTAGAAGCCCAATTTTGACCTTTTGCAGACACACATTATCCATTACCCTTTATTTATCTGTCAAAAGTCTTTCTTTTTGTACTGTAGGCAAAATTAATTAAAAAGTTCAGACGACCACTAAGGAAAAAACTGAAAAAGCAATATTAGTGAAAAATCGCCAGGAAAGTATACTGCCATCATAATCAAAAATACAGTAAGTAAATTTAACAGTTCACAGTCTCAGGTAATACTCTATTCAAAATTTTATTTTTTGAGAATGTTTGACTGTAAATTATCAAATTTCCTTCTGATCCTGTTGCAACAACACCTACTAGTTCTTATAAAAAAATAGGGTTCAATAATTGGCATAAAATTAAATTTGCGGATTACCCCGCATTGGTAGCTCTTGAAATAAGTCTGGTATTAAAAATATTTAAATTTACATTATATTTTGTCATAACGTTATATGAGCGGCAACACTTTCTTTATACTGTGCGTCCGTAAAGTCTGAAATCACCGATTTTTTAAAGAAAACTACAAGTTCTTAAGAAAAAAGTTCGAAAACTTCGATTCTTATTCTAAAACACGGCATAGGTACCTTTTTCTAAAATCGTGTCGTGGTTTAGAATAAGAATCAGTGTTCAAATTTTTGTCTTAAGAACGTGTAATTTTCTCAAAAATTCGGTGATTCCAGACTTTTTGGACGCACAGTATAAAGGAACTAGTAGCCTGCGATATTCGAAAATAAGTAAGGTCAAACACTATCTTTTAGTAAAGGATAAGGTTTAAACCAGGTAACTGCACATGCGTCAAATAAAAGATAAGAGAAAATGGTACATGCAAAAGATCCGTTATATCTTCATACGACGCTGTAAGGATCAGACAATGCTACACTACTATAAAAAAATTTAAAATGTACTAGTTGAACGGGTTTTATCAAAGGCGTTTAGGTATCCAAACCACACCGAACAGAACCGACGATGTAAGGGCCAGACAATGCTACTACTATAAAAAAATTTAAAATGCACTCGGAGAATGAGTTTTAATAAACCAACCGAACAGAATCGACGATGTAAGGGCCAGACTTTAAAATTACCAAAGTGTGTGTAAAATTTATACACACGCAGAGAGTTGGGTCCTCACAATGATTTCTAGGTCCACTCGCATACAGACTAAAAGCGCCCTCTACGATACTCTCAAGAAATTTGTTGGAACTAAATTCCTGTTTTTCACATGCGTTGTGAGGACCAGGAAAAATTTAAGTGAAATATATCAAAATGTTGGAAATTTTATGAGGACGACCAAAATAAGGTCCAAACGTTACGAGGTCCAGAAATTGGACCTCCCAACGTAAACGGTCCTCGCAACTCCGGTGAGGGGTTGGTGTGTGTCCTCGCAAGGTATGTTACGCCAACACACACACACACACACACACACACACACACACACACACACACAAAACGATCAGAGTTTACGACGGTGTTGCTAAGATAGGTCAAAATACACCCAAATAACGCACTTTCGGGGTTATCTCGTCGAAAACAATATCTTCTCTAGTCATTGCTGAGTGGGCTAGGAAGGTTAAAATTACGGCGATTATGACAATCAAATAAAAAGCGATTCCTTTAAAAAAGAATATGAATTTTATATTGTATTTAAAACCTAAAGGTAAGAAATTAAATTTAATGTGACAGTTAGATTCGTTATAAAAATAAATGGAACCATGACGGATCTGATACCTTCCTAGACCATTAGCACACTCCACGCTTAATCAGCTTTGAAAACAGTTTTTTGTGAATATCTCAGAAACGAAAGCTTCTACAAAGTTTTTGGTTATGTGTTCTACTATATTCCGAAAACCGCATATTGATGCGATGCTCCGTTAAAAAGTAAGCGTCTTTTCAATTTTTAAACTGTCAAAAAACTGTCATTAGCATTAATGGATCTTAACAACATTATGGCAAAAGTATTTGAGTCGATTGTTTATGATGAATTGCTAGCAACTTATAGTAATGCAATCTCAGAAAATCAACATGGATTTTCTCGTGGTCGTTCTTGTCAAACAAACTTGGCTGTTTTCTCAAATTTCATATCAAAAGCACTTGATGATCATACACAGGTTGATGTAATTTACTTTGATTTTAAGAAGGCGTTTGACAAGGTTGACCATGATTTCTTAATCGTATGGTGTTGGGGATCCCTTATATACCTGGTATTCTAGTTATTTAAAAAACAGTAAACAGAGAGGAAAAATGAATAAACTTATATCATACGAAATAGAAGCAACATCAGGAGTACCCCAGGGATCGCATTTAGCTCCTTTCTTTTTCTTATTATTTGCAAATGACATTCCCAAACTATTTAGATTTTCTTCTTCCTTACAATTGGCTGATGATTTAAAAATATTTCAAAGAATTTACAGCGAAGGCGACTGTAAAGAACTACAAAAGGATATTTGCATTTTATATACCTGGTGTCAAAAAAATAAAATGGAAATAAATTTTAGCAAATGCAAGCTTCTAACGTTTTCTAGAAAAATAAACAAAATTAAATTATTTTATAACATTAACAATATTGAAATATCCAGAGTTAACCTTATAAATGATCTGGGGGTGCTTTTTGATTCAGAGTTTCGTTTCGTGGATCATATAAATAATGTTATAACAGAAGCGTTCAAAATGTCAGGGTTTGTTATTCGGTCAAGTAGTGAATGTAAGAATATTGAGGTTTTAAAAATATTACATTTCTCATTAAATAGAAGCCAGCTTGAATACTGCTGCATGATCTGGTCACCTTATTATGACATTCACAGTAATGGGTTAGAAAGAGTACAACGTAAGTTTGTCAACTTTTTGCTCTTTAGATTAGGCATAGACAAAAAACTGTACAATTATGAAGAACGTTTAAAATCATTGGAATAGATAGTCTTAGCAATCGAAGAGATAAGCTTGCGTTAAGATTTGGTCATAAAATTTTAGCTAACGAAATTAACTGTCCCAAATTACTATCGCTTCTAAACTTGTTTGCACCCTTACATCAAAACAGGGGTACCAGATTATTTTACTTGAACTCTTATAAAACAGACATAGGGAAAAATAGTATCGATAATAAAATAATGTCACTTTTTAATAAATACATACAATCATTTATCGATATTGATATATTTACCTGCAGCAATTCATCCCTTAAGCGTAAGGTTGATAAAATTATGTAATAAAGGCCACTAACCGATATTGATATATTATTTTGTTATAGTGAATATGTTATTTTTGTGTAACGTCTTTTGACAAATTATTTTTTATTTTTACTTTAGATCTTAGCTTTTTAGAGTAATTAAGGAATGTACTACTTGGGGGCAACCCTGTTATTGTACCTAAATAAATAAATAAATAAATTAACCGAAATCTAATCAGCTCGTTACAGTATCGAACAATATTTTTCGAAAAAATCTCATTAAAATCGGTTTAGCGATTTAGCAGCTATCGTGTTACGGACATACATACACACACCTACAGTCAGACAGACAGACATCACAACGATATTGCTAAGATAGGTCGAAATACTCAAATAACACGTTTTCTCAAAAAATAGCGCGGGCTAGGTATAGAAAAGGTACCTTCCTAGCTAGCCTATTAGCATACTTTAAGTGAACTTCATGATATATCAGCCTCGAAAACAGTTTTTTTTTAAATATCTCAGAAATGCAAGCTCCTAAGAAGCTTTTTTTATTACAGAAATACTCCGAAAACCGATGCGATGCTCAGATAATAACTTACCATTTAAAAATTTTTAATTGTCAAAAAACTGTCAGTAGCAATAATGTATTCTGACCAAAATCTAATCAGCTCGTTGCAGTGTCGAACACTATTTTACCCAAAAATTTTATGAAAATCGGTTCAGCGGTTTAGGAGCTATCCTGTTACGGAAAGACATACTCATACTCACACACACACACACACAGCCATTCCTACTCGGGCTTGGAAGGTAAAAATGTTATTGACCCGTTCTAAAATGCAAAACCCGTATGTCCAAAACAGTTTGACTTTCTTGACAATTTGAGAATCGCAAACGGGTCAGTTTCTTCTTTCCTAGAAGTACAGCGTGTCCCATTTTCGATGGGATTAAATGGGAAACTCGGTTATTATTAAAGATATCGATTTTCTGATTGCACCTTACCGTGCTCTTTTTTGGAGTCCTTAAAAATAGTGTAATCAGATTTTTGCTATTACCCGTGGTTTCGCTAATACAGGGAGTTTTTGAAAAAATTGCATTTTAATTAATTCCTTGTATCTCGCTTATTTTGCAAGATATTTTTATTCTGTAAAAACCTTTGTATGGCAACTTTTTTAGAGAAAAATAATGACGTTGTCAATTTTTAAAAATATTGTGTAGTTTTTGAGATATGGTATTTATCATTAAAAAATTAAATACGGACCTGGATTTTTTTTATTACTACTTTAATTAGTTCCATGCTATTATTACCTTAAAATGATAAAACTTTAATATTTTTTTGATTTAAGATTAAAAAAAGCTATTTAATATTTGAAAAAAAAATTATAGTCCGAACCTGGAAATTTCCAACGTAATTATAAATTAAAAATTGCAAGACACACTAGTTGAACGATTTTTAGTTTATCTGTTTTGAAATGATAATTAAAAGATTTATAAAGAAAGTAAAAAACTTTAAAAAGTTAAAATAATATCATACTAATTATTTGATAACCGAACAGCAGGTCGTGAAATTTACAAAACAAAAGCATGGAATTGACATTGTCATTTTACTTGACATTTTTATAAATGGCTTACAATTATTTTAAACTGGCTAGAAATCGACCATATCCAGATTTTGAAAAATGTAATATGTTTGACTGCTTCATTCAAGCAACAAAATTCCAATATTTAAATGGCAGAAATATTTTTATGCAAAATGCGTTAAGAAAAATTACTCAAAAATGCCAACAATGTCTTACACATAATGGTAATCAGAAAGATTAGTTATTTTTTATAATTTGTTTTTTTTTGTATTTTTCGTAGACTTTGTTTCAAATAAATCTGTAAATTAACGTAAAACCATTTTAATATGCTAAGTATCAAAACAGTTAAACTAAAAATTGTTTAACTAGCAATTTTTAGTTTCGGTTATTCGGACAGGTTCGGACTAATTTTTTTTTAAATATTAAATATTTTTTTTTGCCTTAAAACAATTTTTATTATTTTATGATAATACTAGCATGAAACCAATCAAAAAAGTAATTAAAAAAATCCAGATCCGTATTTAATTTTTTTATCATAAAAAAATAAACAATATTTTAAAAAATTGACAACGTCATTATTTTCTTCTAAAAAAGTTGCCATTAAAATGTTTTTACAGAATAAAAGTATCTCGCAAAATAAGCGAGATACAAGGGATTATTAAAAATACAATTTTTTCAAAAACTCCCTGTATTAGCGAAACTACGGGGTATAGCAAAAATCTGATTACGCCATTTTTAAGGGCTCAAAAAAAGAGCACGGTAAGGTGCAATCAGAAAATCAATATCTTTAATAATAACCGAGTTTCCCATTTAATCCCATCGAAAATGGGACATGCTGTACTTTAAATCCCGCGAAGGTACCCAATTTGGATCTAGCTTAATTTTAAGTTGACAACAGAAATTTTAACTGTAAACATTTCATGTCCTTGTAAAAAAGTATGTGACTATAACACTATTTTACCTAAAAATTTTGCTAAGATAGATCAAAATACACCCAAATAACACATTTTCGGCGTTTTATTTCTAACAACTTGTTTTTTTTTAATTGAGCTACCCATTTACATACAGTCTGCCTGCAGTCTCAGCCCCTGTCTTGTGTGCTAGTCAATGAGTCTGTCCGATAGTTTCTATTACACACAACTGACAGTCTAGGAATACAGGTGGACTGTACATAAACGGGCTCTTATAAGCAAAACATGTCACTAATGTGATATGATGTCAAAAGTGTTGTCAATAAAACATTCTAAAAGATCACACCAGTGATGTTTACACAAGTGACAGTTAGCTAAATGTCTAAATAACAAACAAAGCAAAACTGTCACTATTACTGTATTTCACTGTTGGTAAAATGCCTCCATGTTGTATTTACGGAACAGTTTTGAAAATAAATATTTTGACTTTTTAATCCTAATATTTGTAGAAACACGTGTAACACTTATCTCGGCCAAAACGTTAAATCTATTTTAACATCACTAAAACTTCACAAAAACTGAATTATATAACCCATTTCATTTTACATCCTTAAACTGTTCCTGTGGTGCTGCCCCGTTCCTCTAACCCACGAATAGTCACAAACAGAAATTGTATTAAATGGACCATATTAGTGTATTATTAAATGTTCACTTTCGGCTTTCAGAATATACCTAGGGCACGGAACTGTAACATAAACTGGAATGCTAATGACGTGGAAAGAAAATGACCGCTACATGTACTTGACAGTTGGTGGATGTTAAATGGGTTGGTATTGCCAAAATATCCCCAAATCGGCACCAACCTTTAGAAATTCCCCAGGCTAAAAATTAAAAAAAGCTATGAAGGAAACATGGGACTGTTTAAAAATTATGTAAGAAAGATAGTCAGATGGAGGCGGTAAATCATTCATACAAAAATGTGCCCCTAACTGAATAACAAAATGGCAAACCTGGGAGGTGTTATCGTGTTGGCTGTTTCTTAGCACTTTTGAAGACAACTTTAGTAACTAATATCCACTGTTCATATTTTATCGAATATCAAAATCTCGAACTCTTTATAATAAAATATGGAAAATTAAAATATTTAAAATCAAAATAGCAAAATTACAAAATATTGAAAATCGAAATATTGAAACTACCACAACTACCCAACCAACCTAAATAAATAACATAACCAACCAACCTCACCAGCCAATTTAATCAAATCAACCAAACGAATTTTGAATATATTTTATCAGCTTTTAATTTTGCGATATTTTATTAGATATTTTAGTTTCGAGATTTTGATTATATGAGATTTTTATTATTCAAGATTTTAATTTTCGATAAAATGTATTTTAATATTTTAAATGTTACCCAGTTTTAAGAAATGTGTACACTGAAGAGTATACTGCCGTCCTTAGTAAGACCCACCTATCTACGTTTGCACTTATTTCGAGAAAAGCGAGTTTAAAGTTTAAATGCTTGCTAAGGGTACATAGTAATATATATTTTTTGTTTTTCAAAATAAAATACTTCCGAACAAAAATTTGGGTATTTTTCTTAAACAACAGATGATAGTAACCTATTTTAAGCCATTTTCGGTCACAACTCATTTTTGATTTTTTTGCAGATAGGTGGGTCTTGTTAGTCCACGGTTAGAAAAACGTTAAAGGCAATGGACTGCATAAATTTTAATTGATGATAGCGCGAACAAACATAAATATTGATATGAATTACGAAATAATCAAAAATGTCCATAGGTAAAATAGTGGTGGCACACAACGGTAATCAGACAAATGCACTCACCACTTTTGCAGCCAAATTCTCCTCGTTCCAAGGGGCCCCTGAATGGATCTAATGATGCCACCACGTAGCTGAAGGGCTGAAGTTTCTAGTTCTATGCTTCAGTACACAAAAATCGAGCACTTTCAGGTGTAGATATTTGAAATAGTTGGAGAACGAAATTAACACGCCATTTTCTCTGGCGATTGACAAGGATCTCTCTGGTTGTTGGTGCGCATGTCCAAATACGCGAAATGCGCTTTGTCCTTCATACAGTTGTGTGTTTTTAAAAATATATATAAACAACCGCGAAATTTAGCGGGAGCTAACATAACTGCCCTCCAAAACACACAAATTTAGAATCTCAACCGGACAGATATAGATATAAGAAAAAGAATCGACCGATAAATATAAATGAATGAAAACAGATAAGTATCGTAAGTTTATTTAGATATAACGAAATCCCGAAAAAAAGGCAAAACAAACAAACAAAAAATTCAAAAAAAATTAAAAATAAAAAAACCTATTGTAATACCCGGTAAAAGGTAGAAAATTAAAATTACTTTTAATTTGGCAAGAGGCACAGTTTTACAACTGGCCGCTTATAAACACCGGTAACCGTTTGTACCGTCGCAACACGCACTTGACCGTCCCCGCCGGGATGCTGTTCGATGACCCGACCGACCGGCCATTTCAAAGGCGATTGAATGTGATCACTTGTTATGATAACCAAATCATTTAACTTGATATTTGGGGACGAATCAGCCCATTTGTGTCGCTGTTGTAGCGTATGCAAATACTCGATAGAATACCGTTTCCAAAAATCATTATGTAGTTTTTGGATTAGTTGCCATCTCGAGAGCCGATTTAGGGGAACCTCGGACAAATCTGACTCAGGAATTTCTGAATTAAGGGGTTCAAGTGTCAAAAAATGCCCAGGGGTAAGAGGTTGAAGATCGTGTGGGTCTGAAAAAGCAGGAGATAAAGGGCGACTATTAAGTACGGCTTCTATGCGACAGGCAAGGGTGGACATCTCCATGATAGACAACTTCTGGTCGCCGACGACTCGTATAAAGTGAGTTTTAAAACTTTTGACGCCAGCTTCTGCCAGGCCATTGAAATGTGGACTGAGAGGAGGTCCCAGATGCCAACGAATAGAAAGTCTGGTGGCAGCACTTCTTGAATAATCCAGTAATTGGTTACGAAACCCTATAAAATTACTGCCTTGATCTGACCAGCATTGCGTCACGCTTCCGCGTCTGGAAATGAATCGATGGAATGGACCTACGAACCCTTCGGTGGACAGTTCCATGGTTAATTCCAAATGCACGCAATGTGTGGCCGTACAGACAAACACACAGATATACGATTTGAAAGCTTTACAACCACGGTAACGATGAGGAATCACAAAGAAAGGTCCACAAAAGTCGATAGCTACACTCGAAAAAGGTTTTAGTTGATTGATTCGATGAGCGGGAAGTGAACTCATTATGGGCGGTCTATAGGGTTTAGGGTTGATTCTAAAACATTGCAAGCACTTGGATATGGTTCTTTGAATTGCCCGTCTGGCAGATAATATCCAAAATTGCTGTAAAAGCAGATTATGTAATGCTTTAAACCCAGGATGAAGATATTGTCGATGAGCGGACTCGATAAGCAGAGTAGTTAAACGATGGTCACTCGAAAGTAAGACGGGACGGGCGATTTTGCAGAATAAGACAAAAGGTCAGATTTTTGTAATCTGCCACCGACTCTAATGATATTATTCTCATCAAGAAAAGGTGAAAGTTTTCGCAAAGGTTTCGGTATTGGTTTATCCTTAGATAACGCGGAAAAATGCTCAGAAAAACAAGAACCTTGCACGCGTTTGATAAGAAGGTGTAACGCACTTTGCATCTCACCGGTGGTAGGAAAAACAATATTCTCAAAAATAACTTTTTGGTCCGGCGGCTTAGTGGGTTTTTGATAGGAATGGTTTTGAAAAAGGTTAACAATTCGAAGGACATAACAAATGATACGTTGAATTTTTGATATAGAGGAATATTTGATAAGAAGCTGATCTAAGAAGTTGACATCAATTATCGCATTGCAACAGACTTTTGGCTTTTCCTCCAGATTAATATCTCCGAAATCAATCGGCATTTTTGGTTTATGAAAATCGGGCCATTCGTTTTCGGGAGACCACAAAAACGACGGTGCGTTCCACCACATGTCATGTGACATGAGCTGTGAAGGGGTGGCCCCTCGTGACGCAATATCGGCTGCATTCAAAGCAGAAGGAATGTAGCGCCACGAGTTTGAGGGAATGATTTCTTGGATTCTACTGACTCGATTTCCAACAAAGGTTTGCCAGCGATTAGGAGGGGATGAAAGCCAGTGCAATACGACTTGCGTATCGCAGAAAGTAACGATATTTGTAAAAGTTATTTTTCCTTCATAGCTAGATAAAACGAAGTCAATTAATTCGCTTAAAAGAAATGCGCCTAGGAGTTCTAGCCTAGCCAAAGTTTGTGACTTTATAGGCGCGACCCTAGATTTTGCAGATATGAGAGAAACAGATATATTGTTTTCCTCTTCTACACGAAAATATACGACGCCTGCGTAGCCTCGAATTGAAGCGTCACAGAAGCCGATGATTTGACAGGTATTGGTTTTTGACAGTTTGATTTGTCGGGGTAATTGAAAATTGGAAAGAAGCGGGAATTCAGAACGAAGTTTGTTCCAAGAGTCGATGATAGAAGAATCTGGTTCTTCGTCCCAGCCTATTTTCGATATCCACAACTGTTGCAAAATAAATTTTGCTTGTAGCAACAAGGGACAAAGAAAACCTAAGGGATCGAAGATTGTGCCTATGATAGATAAAATAGAACGTTTGGTTGGGGGTTTGTCCTTCATTCGGCATTGATAAGAAAAAATGTCGTTTTTTGGATGCCATTGAAGTCCTAAAACTTTGATAAAGTGGGGTTCCTCCTTGTCGAAAGAGAGAGGCATTTGACGATCGGACTCTGGCAATTTTGCCAATAACTCAGGACAATTGCTTGCCCATTTTTTAAGTTCAAATCCTCCCGACTTCAACAAATCATTGAGTTCTGTTTGAAGGGAGAGAGCTTCAGAAAGCGAAGGGCTAGTTCCCAAGATACCGTCGATATAGATTGACGTTTTTAGAACAGTACTAGCCATAGGAAAACGTTCCTTTTCTCTCTCTGCCAGCTCATTTAAGGTACGCATGGCTAGAAAAGGTGAGCATGTCATGCCAAAAGTGACAGTAGAAAGTTCCCACACTGAAAGTGGTTCCTGTGGAGAAAACCTCCACAAT
The DNA here is from genome assembly GCA_963576565.1 of Aspidapion aeneum. Classification (NCBI taxonomy): domain Eukaryota; kingdom Metazoa; phylum Arthropoda; class Insecta; order Coleoptera; family Brentidae; genus Aspidapion; species Aspidapion aeneum. The sequence continues at coordinate 114,584,819 of OY755039.1, forward strand.
ATCCTTTGATAAGGACGGTGATAAGGATTGATAAGGACTTGACGGAACATCTGTTTGATGTCAGCAATGTAGGCAATAGGATTAAGACGAAACGTAAGGAGTAAAGAAGCAATATCCTTTTGAAGTTTCGGTCCAGATAGCAATGTGTCATTGAGACTAATATTTTTTGGGGTGACTGCCGAACAATCCCAGACTACCCTTAATTTTGTACTTAAGCTTTCCGGCTTTAGTACGCAATGATGTGCTAAAAAACACGACACGTCGACCTTTGGTTGACTAGCTCAAACTAAACTCATATGATTAGAATCGATATAGTCTTGCATGAAACTTGAATAGGCAGTGTACAGATCAGGATTTTTGATTAATCTATTTTCTAGAAGTAAAAATATACGATAAGCTTGCGGATAAGTATTTCCTAGGTCAGGGTTTATTTTGTCTTTAAACGGAAGATCTACCATGAATCTACCGCTCGGTTGCCGTACTACACTAGCAGTAAAAATTGATTCTGCCTGTTTTTCTTCCTTTGATAAAATTTGTTTTTTAGGCAAATGTTCGATTTCCCAAAACCTAGGGAGAATGACCTCTAAAGAAGGTGAATGACTCGTTAAAAAACAACTGGTTCGTTCCGTAAGACTACCTACTTCGTCAACCTTTCCCATGACGACCCAGCCAAAGATAGTTTCAAGGGCTGAAGGCTGCCCTTCCTGTCCAAGAACCCTGCCCTCCTTGAATATCTGTGCGAATAGCTCGCAACCAATAACCAGGTCCACAGGTCTAGATTTGAAATAAGATGGGTCGGCAAGTTTAAGGTTTTGCAAGTGTTTCCACTGATTATCGTTCAAAGAGAATGTAGGCATATTGGAGCATAGTTGTGGAACCACAATTGCTTCGAAATTAAGTAAAGGAGTGACTTGTCCTTGTGGCTTAATGTGACATGGAACGAGCCCTTTGGAAGTAAAAGAAGACATCTGATTTAATCCGAATATTTCAGTGGTGTAACTTCGCCTAGGAAGATTAAGACGCTGAATACACTTTTCACTGATGAATCCTGTCTGTGATCCAGAATCAAGCAGTGCCCTTACAGGTTGAAAATTTCCGCAACCGTCCATAACATCTATTATGGCGGTGCATAAAAGAAAGGTACCTGAAGGTCCTGAGGCATTTAATGACACATGAAGATTATTGACAGGTGGTGTGTGAATGACAGGACTAGTATCTTGGCTTCCAGACTCTTGATTAGTTTCTAAGATATGAGTTAAAGTGTGGTGCCTTTTACTATTGCAAGTCCTGCATGAATATTTTGATTTGCACGTATCTACATCATGCAAGGGATGAAAACACGCTAGACATATTTTTTTCTGTTTTACGAAAGATAGGCGATCGATAGGTGAGAGATCAAGAAATGTTTGACATTTCGAAAGCACGTGACCTTGATTACACCGGAAACATTTTATTCCCGTACTTGAATTAGCTGAGGTGCCAGCCAGTCCTATAAAAGGCGAATTGGATGATTTATAGGTAGGCTTTTGCCCAAACTGATTTCGCATAGAATTTGAATTTTGATAGGTAGGCTTTTGCCCAGACTGATTTTGCATAGAATTTGATTTTTGATATATAGGCATCTTTTTGGGTGCTGTTGATTGAGGAAGTGATTCCAAAACTTTACATCTTTTTTCTAGAAATTGAAAAAGTGACTGAAAAGTGGGAATTTCGGTATTAGTATTGGCGTGGCTCATTTCGAAATTTGAACGCGTTGGAATATCCAATTTTTCTAATAAAATGAAAAAAATAATAAAGTCCCAACTGTCAACGTCAAAGCTAAGTGATTTTAAAATTTCTAGGGATTCAGAAAAGGTGTCAATTAAATTACGCAATTCTTTAGCTGACTCGTTTTTTAAGGTGGAGTTCATAATTGAGCTTAAAGCATCATTTGCGAGGTCTCGCTTGTTTTGATATCTATTGACTAATTTGTCATAAGCAATTTTATAATTTTGATCAGATAAGCTAATCCCTGATATCAATTTTAAAGGCTCATCCTCGAGATATGAAAATAAATATTGAAGTTTTCGAACGTTACTTAGACTTTGATTTTGATCTATAATGTTATTAAAAAGATCGAAAAAGCTTGGCCATAATTTTTTATCACCTCGGAATATGGGAATACCTAACTCTTTGTGTTTTGGAGTTTCAGATTCGTTTTGTCGAACATATGATTCCGAAAAAGATGGGGCCTCAACCGGAAATATTTTAGAGTAAACCCCCTTACACGCATAAAAATATTTACGAGCTTCTGAAAGTATCGCATCCTGTGTTTTAAACTCCTCGTCGTCCGTGTCGTCTATCAACATAATGACGTCATTATGCGCCAGCATGCATTTATCGAAGGTTTCATCCAAATCGGAATACCTCACTTGAAACTCGTTTCTCGCTCTTTCATCCTTTTCCGCGGTCTTTGACAACACATAACACTCGGTGATCGCAGATAAAAAACCCTTGCGTTTTTGTACGGCTTTTTTGACAGACATGATTTTACCTTTGAAATGACGAAATTGTCGGTAAATATACAATTAACGCTAAATTAATGCTTCTGAAATAGAAAAATGACGAATTGTCGAAAATATGCACTAATTTATCGCAATTGATGAAAATTGTTTTAAATATCGAAATGATATGAAACACCCTAACACATAAATGAGAAAAGAAATGTTTTTGTTTGTTTTGTTTTGATTCCTTCGCTTGGTTTGTTTATACCACGCGGTACGCGAAAACAGGTACTGCCGACACCACACCGACCTTCGGTGCGAACACGACTTTCTCGACTCGATTCAAGGTCACCTTGTTTGGCTTGGCCACAGATTAGGTAAATAAGTGGCATGGCATGAAAATAATTATTAATACCGTCGTATGGATTTATTCTAAATAATTCGGCTCGCAAGGAACACTTTATGTTAGTCCACGGTTAGAAAAACGTTAAAGGCAATGGACTGTATAAATTTTAATTGATGATAGCGCGAACAAACATAAATATTGATATGAATTACGAAATAATCAAAAATGTCCATAGGTAAAATATTGGTGGCACACAACGGTAATCAGACAAATGCACTCACCACATTTGCAGCCAAATTCTCCTCATTCCAAGGGGCCCCCGAATGGATCTAATGATGTCACCACGTAGCTGAAGGGCTGAAGTTTCTAGTTCTATGCTTCAGTACACAAAAATCGAGCACTTTCAGGTGTAGATATTTGAAATAGTTGGAGAACGAAATTAACACGCCATTTTCTCTGGCGATTGACAAGGATCTCTTTGGTTGTTGGTGCGCATGTCCAAATACGCGAAATGCGCTTTGTCCTTCATACAGTTGTGTGTTTTTAAAAATATATATAAACAACCGCGAAATTTAGCGGGAGCTAACAGGTCTTACTAAGGACGGCAGTATAAGCCTTAGATTTTTTTACATATTTTCCATATATTTCAGGAAAAAACACAAAAAATAGCTTAAAATTCGACATCATGAGGCTTCGACCCCCCCCCCCCCTCCAAGAGGCCTCGGGCCCCCAAGACATATTCCTGGGTGCGCCACTGTCAAATGATATACTACTTTTTTTTTTCCCGGTATTATCTGGTTGCGAAACAGCTATTTTTGCCTTAGGTGGGAAATTAATGGTACAAGAATTTTTTTTACAGATTTTGTTAGTCAGGATGCTCTATATTATTAATCCGAGTGATGTCACTCTGGCACCCTTAAACATTTTTAAAAATCCAAGAAAGCAGCCATTTTAAAGTGAAAAAATTAAATAAAAAAATATCTAAATCAAGCATAGGTGTGTGTGGTACAATAGAGAATTATTAAAATAAATCAGGCTATAATAGTGCCAGGCACAATTCGACTTTGGTATGTCAATTTTGAAGGATCAACTGTCAGTTTTCAATGTGAATGTGTCAAAATAGTGCCTGGCACAATTATAGCCTGGCTGTATTTCAATAATTCTCTATTATTTCAGTCGGCCTTTGGTCGCCAGAATTGAAATTCGAAACTATTTTTTCTGGGGGGTACCCCAACGGAGGGAGAATGATTTTATGAAAAAAATCGACCTGTTAACATAGGCTAGCGATACACCGATTCTAGGGTATTTGGGTCCGCTGAATTCAGTTAAAAGGAGTATTATGGTATTACGGTAGAACTGTTTATGTGGAGACTTAGCGAACAAATTTTAATTAAGTTATTTTTAATTTTGAAAGCTTTGCTTAACCCTATTTCAAAGCTTACCAGTGACTTCTGGCCATCAGCCACCATTTTGAAATATTCAAGATGGCGACCGTGGGCAAAAATTTAGAAAAGGAGCACATGCATGTGATACCTTACTTATAGGGTTCTTGGGTACGCTGAATTCAAATATTATGTTAAAAAAAGATTCAGGGTAATCTGGTTTATTGTATAAACAATAAAACTGTTTATATGGAGATTTAACGAACAAACTTTATCCAATATTCTTAGAAAGTTTGACAGCTCTGCTCAACCCTATTATAAAACTAACCAATGACTTTTGGGCATCAGCTATCAGTTTAAAATATTTAAATATTCAAGATGGTGCCGTGAAAAAAATACAAAAGAAAAGCATATGCATGCGATACATCAATTATAGGGTTTTTGGATTCGCTGAATGCAGACCTTTTGTTAAAAGTAGATTTTATATATTCCGGACGAGTGGGGGTATTTTTGGGTTAAACCGTATGCGAAGTCTTAACGAAAATACTTTAATCATGATTTTTCTTACAGATTTTGAGAGCTCTGCTCAACCCCATTATAAAAGTAGCTAATAACTTTTGGAATTATGGCGACCGTGGGAAAAAATTCAAAAAGAAGCATATGCAGATTACTCCAAAATCTTTTTTTAACAACATATTTGGATTTAGCGAACCCAAAAACTCGCATGTGTATGCTTTCCTTTTGTTTTTTTTTTCTCAGACATCATCTTGAATATTTCAAAATGGTGGCTGATGACCAATAGTCTTTGGTTAGTTTTATAATACAGTTGAGCAGAGCGGTCAAAATCTGTAAAAAACCTTTGATAAAATTTGCTCGTTGTCTCCATACAAACAGTTTTACTGTTTACCCCATAAATACCCCGCACGCCTTCAGATTACTCCAAAATCATTTTTTAACATCAAATTTGGATTCAGCGAACCCAAAAACCCTATAACTGATGTATCGCATGTGTATGCTTTCCTTTTGTTTGTTGTTCACGGTCGCCATTTTGAATATTTCAAAATGGTGGCTGATGCACAAAAGTCCTTAGTAAATTTTATAATAGGGTTAAGCAAAGCTGCCAAAATCTGCAAAAAAACTTGATTAAGGTTTGTTAGTTAAGTCTCATAAACATAGACAGTTCTATCACGGATCTGTTAGGTGATACGTGGTTCTATCCTAATAAAATAATCCCCCCCCCCCCCGCTTTAAATTACCCGAAATTTTTTTTAACTGCAGATTTGGATTCAGCGGACCCTCTTCTTTATATTAAACCTGATAACTATCACTATATATGAATATGTATATCCCAGTAGCAGTCCAAGAGTGAAGGCTCGGGGGCCAGGCCCCCCTTTTTCCAAAGAATTTTCCAAGAATTATTCTGGTGTATTACACACCGGAAAAAAATTTGATTTTTTCTAACCACATGTTTTAAACATCTAAACTGCCCTAATTTTTGAAAGTCTGGGACCAGTCCTGTATATCCCCTGATAAAAATCCTGACTGACAGAGAGAGATTTAATAAAATTTAATTAAAAAAACACAAAACTTGTGTAAACTAATGCCTGATTTACCTTGCAACTTATTACTGATTTACCCAGCAACATAAAGCACAATGGATACATTTGGTGCTTAGTGCATCTTACCATACTAAGCAGGAAGCAAAAAGACAGTCATTATGCAAGAATAAGGTATGTCCATTGTGCAATATGTTGGGTACAATGATAGCCCTTAATGTACTAAGCACAACAGGGGTTCTGCATTAACCCAGCTTCAAAAATAACACAACTTACCGGTGAAAGGAAAACAACGGCAAATCGTTGCGACTGTAAGAAGCAGACCACAACAAAACAGTTAATCATGTATAAATAAAAAGGCAATATTTGCTATTTGCTTTGAAAAAAATAACTCACTATTTAACAAATTAAACGAACTCGACCCGGTAGAACTTCGCAAAGATACTCTGGGAATTTTTGTGTTTGTTATCATTTCTGTCAATCTGTGTGCGGCAAGTAAAAAACCAAGTTAAAAATTTTACTTATTTACATGCTGATTTTAAACCAATCTCAAAAGTTTAGAACTTGAATTTTTTACATAAAATATCAAATATTACAAAATGTTATACTACATGGCAAACACGAAAGTAATAAATAATATGGAAAACATATAATTTGTGGGTTATACAGGCAATACTTAAAATTTTTAAAAAAGTTAAGTTGATTTGATTGACGTGACTACGTTCTTTTAACATCCACCATTAAACCAATCTGTCACCTACATCTAGCGGTCATAATTGTAAGATTTCCTGGGGCCAATTAGCATTCCAGTTTATGTTACAGTTCCGTGACCTAGGGTAATGGTCGGGCAGTCAATTTTGATATACCTTGGCATGCTGTTTAAGGACTCCCTACGAAGTTAGGAAAAAATAGTGCTTTGCTCGGTGTCGCATTATAGGTAGCGTCGCGACGCCCTAAAGATGAAGATTGATAGTAACCTACTTTTTGTCAAATATCTCAAAAACGGTAATTTGTTGAACAAATTTGTTTTTAATTTTATGCAGTAGATGTATCTATCTACCGCTCTATGTCTCTCTATTTTTCGATTATTTGGTTCCCTCCAAAATAGTTTAGTGGTGATTTTGATCTCGTATAATAATTATTGTATTTCTTGAGTAAGCCTATCATAATGTACTTAAATTTATAAACCGCGCAAAAAAATTCCAAAATTAGCAATATCGCGTTTTATAAAAAATTTAAAAAAATTGCTCTTAAGATTAAATATTTTTTTTAACGACCTACTCCTTAATTTTTTTATCTTATTTTTTGCCTAAAAATTATTAAAACTTAACAAAATTATTTAAAAAAATATTAAATTAAACGTAAATAGTCCGGGTGTGTTATAAAAAAATTCAAACTTAAGTAATGCTACGTAAAAAAAACAATGGATTTAGCGCTCAATTTGACGTCTCTTCATTTGTGTGCCTCGGATTTCTATATTTTCTGGGTGATTTTGACCCTCCATTAGAATTAGTTATATTAAGGAACAAGCTTACAATTTAACAAAAATTTTTCGAAATTCCCAAAAATACAATATTTACGTTGAATATCGTTTTACAAATGACAATTTTGTGATATTTAAAACTATGTAGCCATTTAAAGAGAACCTTAATTCTCGAAAACGGAACCAACATTTTTACATTTAGTAGGGGTGCCGACTACAACAACTTCAATTATTTGCTTTCAAAAGATTAATATATTTTGTGTCTTAAAATGCTTTGAATTTATAAAGGACCTTGGAACCTACAATACATTTAAATAACTAAAGCCCATATCAGGACCCGTCCAAGATATTTAGGCGCCCTGGGCAAAACAGTAAATTGGCGCGCCTATAATAATTAATTATTAATAATTAGTGTTTTTATTGACACAAAAAAAAATATAAATACATATGCTTCGTATATTTAAAACTAGGATGTGTGGCAACGGTCAGAGTTCGCGCTGCCTGCTATACTCATACTTCTTAATACATCTAATCCGGCTAAGCTAGGTGTAAAATTTAGCGCGTTTAGAGCTACGACTTGGCGCCCCTATGATTGGGCGCCCCTGAGCACAAGCACGGTTTGCCCGTGCCTACTACGGGCCCTGGCCTTAGACGTAATAAAAGGGTTTAAAGTTACAAAAAATACAAATACCAAATAAATTACTGGCTGTTTTCTGCGGTTTTTGGGGTTTGGAAGTACCTACAAATGTTTTCTATTTCGCTCTAGAGCAGCGTGTACCTATATTTATTGTACTATATTAGTTTTTGGGTAAAAATATTATAATAAGACAATTCTAGGAATGCTTTATATAGGCAGTAATTTTAAGGCATTATTAAATTATTAATCAAAAATATGTCTCACTCCGATAGCTCAAAAAATTGGATTGCCTAGTGGACTGTATTTAAACAAGTCCTCCGCTTTCATTTGAAGGGTATACGAACGCACGGGAAATCGTACCTTTCTGAAGTGAAATTTAATTGAGACATAAAAATAATATTGGAATATGATGATTATTTAAGAGCGAAATAATAGAAAAATATTAATGATGCGATCTTATAGGAGAAGGACTTACCGGTGATGTCTTAATCTCTTCCAACTGGTGCACCAGATTCACCAGAAGTCTTCTATAGCGGTCCAGCACTCCCGAGTTTCAATGTTTGGAGTTTTAGAGGAATTTAATGGTTTTTAGTGTTCACCATTTTTAATAAAAGCGTTGATCGTTCAAAATATTCCAATCGAGAACGTGTGTGAATTGCGACAGTTCTTTTTAGGTTCTGTCTTGTTTTTGCGGCGTGTTTCTTCGCCCTCTATAGGAAAATCGCATCACTTCTGATAAAAAGAATTTAGAATTCTAATTTTATTAAAACGAAAAAAAACGCGATTTAAATTAAAATATGCAGAGGGCGGTAGTAATATGAGGATTGAATTAAAATTAGATATATATTATTAAATGCGTTTGGAATTTAAATATTAAACTATGCCAAATTGATAGTTTATAGCTAGTTTGTAAGCCTTCTTAAATTTAACTTAACCTATTGAGTAAAACTACAACCCAATTTAAAATAAAAATAAAATGTTCTGATAAAATAATAAAAATTAGATTAAAAGAAAAAGAGGTTTTTTGCGAAACCGAAATATACTGGCGGCCGAAAATGCTATGCATTTTCCAAGGGGCCAATAGGTAAAGGACACAGTTTAGAGATTGGTCTCTTTAACAAACTATCCTTGGTTTTGACAGAGGCTACTCGATTTATCCCATCCTTACCGGGAAAAATTTCAACCACTCTGCCGAGTTGCCACTGAAGGGGCGATAATAAATCGTTTTTAATTATAACTAAGCGTCCAACTTCAGGAGTTGAAGTGGGTTCCAACCACTTACTCCTTTATTGTAGAGTATGGAGATACTCTTGTTGCCAGCGTCTCCAAAAATCTTGGTGGATTCGTTGGAGGAGCTGCCAACGCGTGAGACGATTTATTTTAATATCAATAAAGTTTGCGTCAGGAACGGCACTTAGCGGTTCCAGAGATAAAAAGTGACCTGGGGTCAGCGCGGAAATATCATTTGTATCGCTAGAAATTTCAGTGAGAGGACGCGAGTTTAAAATAGCTTCGATTTGACAAGTTACAGTGTATAGTTCTTTATCACTATACAGATCGGATACGTAGTTTCGGCGCGCAACAAATCTGCGAAGCGCAGCAATAAACAATCAGTGGTCAAATCGCTTGCTATTTCTTGAATGCACTTAGTACTTAGGTAAACAAACAGACATATGTGAGCCTTCGTAGTACGATTTCCACGATGTCGACTCATGACTATATTTATTGGACCTCCGTAGTCAACACCGGTGTGCAAAAATGCTCTCAACTGAGATACGCGGGGAAACGGTAATGAACCCATCATAGGCTGAACCAACTTAGGATTGCATTTAAAACATATTCTACATTTTGATTAAACATGTGCAATTTCGCGTTTTGCGGCAATGATCCAGTACAATTGACTAAGCAAAAAATGTACCGTCCTCACTCCTGCATGAAGATATTTTATATGGAAATGTTCGATAATCATGAGGGTGAGTTTACTCTTGCGTGGTAATAAAATTTGATGTTTCTTGTCATATTGAGAGGAGTGATGCAATCTGCCCCCTACTCTGATTAAATCGTGAGGATCTAAAAATAAATTTAATTTTTGCATTGATTTATTTAGTTGTTTTTTAAAGCGTGAATTTCTTCTGAGAAATAAATTGACTGTTAATTTTTTATGAGTAAATGAATTGCGTTTGTTATTTCAACAAATGTCAGAAAATCTTCATTAATTTTTAAATTAGACGGTTTTAAAAAAAATATATTATTTAAAAAGCGTAAAATATAGGCTAAAACTCTACACATTTTAGAAAAATTAGAGTTTTCCATTAAAAGCGTGTCCAAAAAATTAGGAGCTGTATTTTGCGTTGCAATTAAAGTTAAATTAGGCAATGATTTCTCCTCTAAAAGAGTTTCAGGAGAGTCATTTGGTTCACAGTCTTTAGGCCAGTATTCATAAGATTGTCTCAAAAAATCAGGGCCGTTAAAAAATTATTTGTGATTAATTAATTCACTGGGATAAACTCCTCTTGAAGCAACATCTGCGGGGTTTTGTGACGTTGAGATGTATGACCAATTTTTGGGTGGTACTTTATCTTGAATTTGTGTAACACGATTTTGAACGAACGTTTTCCACCTAGAAGGGTGTGCTCTTATCCAAGAAAGTGCTACTTGTGAGTCACTAAAAGCAAAAACTTGATGTATTTTCAAGCGGGACTCAAAAGTGGTTAAAACAAAGTGAACTAAATCAGCTAAAAGATTACAAGCGGCTAATTCAAGTCTTGCAATACTTTTGAGAGGAGCAACTCTAGTTGTAGAGCATAAAAGGTAAACTGATATTTCATTTTTGTAAATAACGCGTAAATATACTATTCCGGCATAAGCTTTATTACTAGCGTCCGAAAATGCGATTATTTCAATGCGTGCATTACCAGAAAAAATATTTATAAATCTAGGCAAGCGAAAATCTTTGAGTAAGGGTATTTCCGAATTATAACGTTCCCAAAGTCGAATAATTTCAACAGGTGCTTCGGAATCCCAGTCTAATTTAAGTTTCCAAAATTCTTGAATTAGACATTTTATTAAAATGGTTACTGGCGCGAGCCAACCTAAAGGGTCAAATATTTTAAAAATTGCAGAAAGGATATTGCGTTTGGTACATTCGCGACTCAAGGGTTCTACCGAGTAAGAAAAATAATCAGAACAAGGCTGCCATCTAAGACCTAAAATTTTAGTGGTCTCGTCCGTATCTAAAGAAAGCGCGGTTGGGTTTATATCGGGTTCAGACAAGTTTTCTAAAACTTTTTTGTTATTACTAGCCCATTTATGAAGCTTAAAGCCTCCAGAGTTAAGCAAACAAGATAGCTCTTTTTGAAGCGAAATAGATTCTGGTACAGAGCTAGCGCCAGCTACAAAGTCATCGACAAAATTGTCAGACATTAAGACTTGAGAAGCGCGAGGAAAATTTTGTTTTTCATCTTCAGCCAATTGCTGTAAAACTCTAAGAGCTAAATAAGGAGCGGGGGTAGTACCGTATGTCACAGTTTTTAGACAATAATCGCGAATAGGTTTAGAGTTATTAGAACGCCACAGGATTCTTTGATAATCCTGGTGCATTTTAGAAATGTCGCAACAAAGAGCTACTTCGTGTAATCGAAAATTAAGTAAAATGCTGCAAATGTCCTTTTGCAATTTAGGACCAGCGTAAAGAGTATCATTTAAGGAGAGGTTTTGGTTATTTGATTGCATAACTGTACTCGCATTAAAAACGACTCGAAGCTTAGTTGATAAGCTTTCAGGGCGTTCAATATGATGATGAGGAATGTAATAACTTTTTTCTGTAACTTCCCGGTTTTCGATTAATTCCATGTGATCAAGTGTTAAATATTCTTCCATAAATTCGGAATATTTTTTATAAGTTTCCGGCATTTTTATTAACCTTCTTTCTAGCGAGAGAAACCTCTTTAGCGCAAGATCACGACTATTTGGAAAAATCGGTTCAATATTATCGCGAAAAGGAAGAGTTACAATATAGCGTCCTTCATCATTACGAGATACCGTATTTTGAAATATTTTTTCACACATATCATCTTGAGGTGAAAGAATACGTTTCGTTTCAGGGATATTTTCTATTTCCCAAAATTTTATAAGCGAATCATTTAGCATTTTATTTGAAATTTGACAAAAAAATGATTGTGAAATTTGCTGCGTAGCGAGAGAATTAACTTTTCCCATTAAAATATATCCAAAAATGGTATTTAGCGCAATCGGTTCCTGATTATTTCCAAAAATTCATCCATCTTGAATTATATAAGGAAACAAATCAGCTCCGATTAAAATGTCAATAGCGAGTTTCAAATATTTAACTATTTTCCAGTCATTTATTTTAATCTCACTGCTAGGAACTGAAGAGCATATTTGCGGCAAAATTATAGTATTAACCGATAAAGTTTGCGTGTCATTACAAGGCCTGATAATTAAATTTACAGAACCCAATTTTGACTGTAAATGCGTGTCACCAATCCCATGGACTTCAGTAGTCACGTATACGCGGGGTAACCCTAATTTATTTGCACATTTCAAGGATAAAAATGAGAGCTGCGACCCAGTATCCAAAACTCCCATAACAGTCTGAAAATTTCCCCTAACATCTTTGATTTCAAAAATCGCGGTTGATAAAAGTACAGCGGAATTATTCATATAAGACGAATAGCATGCACCACCGTTATTTTGGAAATTTTCGACCGTTGGTTGTTGCTGTATGCGCGCTTCGCTGCTGGACGTCGCGACGCCTGAAATTGTTTCAGTGGCAGTGGGTGCGTTTATATCGAGAGTATTAAAGTGACAAGAACTGTGATGTCTTTTCTGGCAAAATCGACATGAATGTGTGCTTTTGCATTGGAAAGTGCGATGCATATTAGAAGTACAATTTATGCACCATTTTTTATCTTTCAGAAAATTAAATCTTTCTTGAGGAGACTTAGAAACGTAATTTGGACATAAACTTAAAGCGTGATCGCTTGAGCAAATAGGGCATTTTAATTTTTGAGGGGTTTGATTTGGCGGCGAATTATTTGTACTAAAAAAGGCACGTGGAGATTTGCGTGTTATATTGATGCGTGGATTGCGTTTTAAAATTATTATTTTGCGATTTTGCGGGTTTACTTCTAAGAGAAACTTGCATATTAAATGAGGAACTAGCGTTTACAGTAAAAAGAGCGTTGCAATGTTGATCAAAGAAATTGTAGATACTCCTATAGGAAGGAATTTCCGTAGGTTTTCCGTGGAAAACTTCAAAGCGGATTTGAATATTATGGTCAACCGATTTAAGCAGTTTTTGAGCTAAAATAAAATCCCAAAAATCAGGTTCTAAACCAACTGTTTTAGGAGCCTCGAGATTTTTTGTAAAAATATCAAGTAGATTTCTGAGAGCTAAAGGGTCTTCAGAATTAACTTTTGAAGCGTTTTCAATGGCATTCCAATATGTTTGGGCTAAGAGGCGATCATTTTTATAGCGTTTTACTAATTGTTCAAAAGCAATATGATAATTCGCGTCTGAGAGGGGTAATTGAGTGACCAATTTGTTGGAGGACCTTCCAAATTTGTAACAAGCAAAGAGTATTTTTGCATATTTGGAATATTTGGATTGTCGTGAATCAAGCTTTTAAACAAATCATAAAAAGCTGGAAATTGATTCAATTCTCCATTAAATTTAATTAAATCGATCCTCGGTAAATGATAAGACATATTGTCATTTTGTTGCGAACCACCCGGAGAATATGGATTCATGGTAAGATGGCGATTGCCACTAGAAGCCTGTGCAGAAGTTTGAAAAAGATCATTAGAAATTTCTTGAATTTGCGTGACACTTTTCTGAAAATCGTGAAGTTTTTTCCTAGCTGATTCAACTTCATTTTTATCTTTTTTGAAAACTCCGCGCGAATATCTTCAAGTTCTTCAAAGCGAATTTTAAAAGTATTGCGTTTTGTGGCGTCAGTTTTAGCTTCTAGGGCTACTGCTCAAATTTCATTAACATTGGATTTCTCCATATCGCGAAAAACTTTAATTTTCTTGATTTTCTCAGCTGCCATTTTGTATTATAATAAAAGCGTATATTAAAAGCGAATATCAAAAGCGTTTATTTAAATTAAACTGTAAATCAAAGCTATTTTAAAGCGAAAATAATTTAAAAATATTTTTATAATTTTTTAAAATATTTATAGAAGCGATATAAACGTAGTCATTTTTTCAGTATACCACTGAAAGATTTCCTGAAAATATATGCGTTTATTATTATAGCGAGGTGACCTCAGATCAGTGATTCAAAACAACCGAATAAACCTTTTTTGTTAGACTGTCGAGACCAAGGATTTTATAAAAAAAACTGATATGGCGTTACCTACTACACGAGCAGTAAATAAATTTAGATTTTTATATTTTAAACTTTAAAAATTCTTGTAAAAAACAGTACTCATGTTATTACCAATATTACCTGCGTTTCACTTTAGAAAGGACGATTTTTTAATTTCAAATTAATAAAAATCAAAATCCGGCGATCGAAGTGATCAAAAATATGTCTCACTCCGATAGCTCAAAAAATTGCTTTCATTTGAAGGGTATACGAACGCACGCGAAATCTTACCTTTCTGAAGTGAAATTTAATTGAGACATAAAAATAATATTGGAATATGATGATTATTTAAGAGCGAAATAATAGAAAAATATTAATGATGCGATCTTATAGGAGAGGGACTTACCGGTGATGTCTTGATCTCTTCCAACTGGTGCACCAGATTCGCCAGAAGTCTTCTATAGCGGTCCAGCACTCCCGAGTTTCAATGTTTGGAGTTTTAGAGGAATTTAATGGTTTTTAGTCTTCACCATTTTTAATAAAAGCGTTGATCGTTCAAAATATTCCGATCGAGAACGTGTGTGAATGGCGACAGTTCTTTTTAGGTTCTGTCTTGTTTTTGCTGCGTGTTTCTTCGCCCTCTATAGGAAAATCGCATCACTTCTGATAAAATGAATTTAGAATTCTAATTTTATTAAAAAGAATAAAAACGCGATTTAAATTAAAATATGCAGAGGGCGGTAGTAATATGAGGATTGAATTAAAATTAGATATATATTATTAAATGCGTTTGGAATTTAAATATTAAACTATGCCAAATTGATAGTTTATAGCTGGTTTGTAAGCCTTAAATTTAACTTAACCTATTGAGTAAAACTACAACCCAATTATACCCAATTGTAACCCAAAATATGAGTTTTAAAATAAAAATAAAATGTTCTGAAAAAATATTAAAAATTAGATTAAAAGAAAAAGAGCTTTTTTGCGAAACCGAAACAAAAAATATATCCATTGAATTTAAAATTAAGCATCGCGGTGGCGTCATCATGTTTCCTTCCCATAAGGAGATCCTACTCTATCCAATACCACCTCTAGAGTATTATTTCAAGTATCTCATAGTTAAAACTGTTTGGTTTTCACTATCTCCAACGTCGATCACAAGGATACGAGTGATCCCCGTCTGGAACACGTCCTGACAACCAGGAACAAGTGATCCATGCCAATCCACGACCGGACAGGTTTCGACCTTTTGGGTCCTCCTCAGGTGAATGTAGGCGATAGCTCCGTGTAGAGGATAAGTTTTGTGAAACCAACAGAAACAACTACTCCGAGGGAAAATACCCCTTCCGGCTATGGTAAAATAATATTGATATTTTTTAAAATAATAAATAAGCAAAACCTATTTTTATTTAAAATATTATTTTTTATACATTTTTAGAGGTTACTTTGACAGCCTGTATCTCCTCAACTTGTAATTTTATCAAAAAAAAGACTATCACATTTTTGAATCACAATTAGCTGAGTATTCAGCTGGCTGTGACAGATTTTCTTTTTTCTGTAAAACTGTTTTTCCCCCCACTCCTCTAACTTTAAAAATTGTATATCTTAAATAAATGTTATTATTATTATGTTATATAAACTTTTTTGTCGGAAATAACCTCCTCTATCACCTGCTGCACTATTGCTCCTAAGATATGGGATACCCTGTATATATATATATATATATATATATATATTAATATATATATATATATATATTTATATATATATATATATATATATATATATATATATATATATATATATATATATATATATATATATATATATATATATATATATAATGATATATGCCGGTTGCCCCAAAAACTACTAACTATTTTTAATTATAACTTTTTAACTATATCATTGATTTTAATAGGGTGAATTGCACTTTGCAAGTGGTGTTTTTAATAAATTGTACGTTTTATTTTACCCATTTGGATGCCCTCCTATAGCGAACACCTTACTTACCCCAGCACCGGGTTTAAAAATATATTATTTTTTTTGATCATTACAAAATTTGACAAAATAGTTTTTTGTATTATAATATTTTCACAAAGTTTAACAGGAAGCAAAAATATTATTATATGTGAAAAATACATTTTTTTAGGAAATTAGCAAACAATCAATGAGCCTAAAAATTTGGAATGGATTCCTTGTTTGCTTTTTTAATTCTGCTTGCATTTCTTTACTTATAAATTCCTTATTAACGAACAAAAAAGCATCATGGTTAACATCGATAGGGGGTAAAAATTCCTCACAATTAAAAATAGCGATCCTTCATAAAGAGACAATTATTAATTAGTCGGCCATCTTTGCTATAGTAATGCTGAAAGAGCAGTCGATTCTCACAATGATACTTTTCATTTAATTGAAATCGGTTTAGTGAATTTATCAGGAAATAAATGCAGATAGACTTAGGCAATCATATAGTTTGTGAAACATCTTCTTTGCTCTATCAATGGTTAAAATAAAAATTAACATTTCCAAAACTGCTAAACCAATTTTAATGATTTAAGTCTTGTTTTGTGCGGCGGAGAAAGAGATTTTTGACGAATTAAACAAAATCGAAGAGTTTCTCGAAACATAAGAATAAACAAACCTCTTTGAAAAGTTAAGTTTGATTCTGAACGCCATCGTCGATTTTAAGAAGGTAATAAACTTCGATGGGGACCTTTAAAGAGTAATTAATTTTTGCATCGATACTTTTTATTTGAGGAAAATCGGTTTGGTAATATTGAATTTATTAGGAAATGAATGGAGACAGAATTAAAGAGGTAATCGTATAATCTGTACAACAAAAGTTAAAACAAAAATTATTTTTTTTGAGACAACCCAGCTGATTTTAGTAATTCGTACTTCGTCCGTGCATGGCAGAAATAAATTTAAAAAAATTAGAAAAAGATCTGGAACATAAAAATAAACTAGCAAATTTAAAGGGTTTAGCATGATTTTGTGCGCCTCCTTGTAATTTCAAAATGGCATAGAAATTTTTTTTCTTAAAATCCTGATTCATTCCCTGCAAACATCAGCTTTTTTCAATAAAATCGGTAGCATAGTTCAAGAGTTATAACGAAAAAAAATTGTCCAATTTTTTTCTCCGTTTTTTTTTGCTCCACCCCGTAGTTTAATAAACTGGATGATAGTATGTACTATTTAAAAAAAAAAATGAATGCTTTATATTATGGAAGTACAAAAACTTCTATGATTAAGTTCAAGTCATAGATATATAGCAAGTTAATAACGGTAATGATTTGTTTTTATGGGATTTCATAAATTCTCTAAAAATAGCTATTTTTGGGCGCAAATGGCATAAAAACTTCAAGGTTTTTGGAGATTCATACAAATTTTAAAAGCTTGGTCCCTGGGAAAGTCAATTCTACTGGAGGAACAAAATCACCCGGGAAATATAAAAACCCAAGAACATGAATGAAGAGGTGCCAAAATTGACTCAAAATTCAAGGATTTTTAAAGTATCATTTCTTGTGTTTGGAGACAATTCTCAAACTCCGTGACAATTCTTTTAAACTGCAATATATTTTTTAAAATTTTCTTAAAATTCTAAAACATAATAATACAAACTTAAGAAAAAAATAATTCAAAATAAAGTGTAGTAAAAAATGTTTTTGTTATAAGCGAAATCCATGGATTTTATAGAAAAGCTGACTTGACCAAATTCAAAAATTTTTTTGCATCATTTTGTGCGAGTGAAAAATCAAAGTTATAATATATTCTTATAGGCAGACTTAAATGGAACCTTGGTTTGCAACCAAACCGAAAATCATCCTTAAAACCACTTAACCGCACCAAATAAACCAAAATTAAGGAAAAATACAAAAATTAAAATTTTGACAAAAACTAAATTTAACAATTTTTATTTAATGGAACTTAATCACGCTTCTAAAGTGTAATAACTTAATAGAAAGGCACACTCATTGCTTGCCTAAAAGTGAAATTAGAACTCTTCTAGCTAATGCAGTTATTTAGTTATTTGAAAAAATCTGGATCAATGTCACGTCACATTTTAAAGCGTCGCGACGCCGCATATATCATGTCGCCGGAAAAAAATATGATTTTTGTAAATGTCTTCATAAATTTATTAAATTTATATCAAAATCACCACGACGTCGGAAGTTCTGCCCAACCTACCGGCTACAGTCATTGGGCAGGCGACAGTGATTTGCCAGGATAGAATGAAAATTGAATTCTAAGCTTTGTGGTAGCTTGACAATCCCTAGAAGGTATGTTTTTCAAAAAAACGATTTTGAAAATTGTTGAAAAATATTTTGTCCCACCACGCTCATAAATAAACAAACTCAACATTTGTTACTAGAGGTTTAGTTTTAAGAACCTAAATATATTTTGCCATTTTACTTCATGACAGTTTACTGTTAAACAACTATTTTTCCAGTGGCGGCTGGTGACGTTATAAATTGGGGAGGCAGAAATTTATATTGCATGAAAAAGGAGATAAAAAAATTTACCTAAACAATTTCATTTTAGCATTTTACAAACAAGCAGCTACTTGGTGTAGTTTGTAGTTTATTTGTTTATAGATAAAGTCCATTCGCCTTTCTTTTACATGCGCATAGTGCTCAACGACAAGTTCATTAAAACTATCCGTAGTCAACAATTTTCTTTCAATTGAACACAGCTAAAGCGTTCAATCTACTTCCACACATTGTAAATGTTTTAATATGAATGTTGAAAAGTAGCGTTCACATTCAACTGTTGTCAGAGAACATAATATGTTCTCTGACTATAGGCACTATTTAATTGGGACATAATCTCACTCTTACTTAGCATAGAAAATACTATGTGGTTATTTAAATGAGTAGTTACTTTGTGTCTTTTTAACTTTTTACTAAAGTGCTTGATATCACACATTCCCCCATAATAAGACAAATAAAGCAAAAAAAAACATTTCTTTTTCACAACCGCACAACCAATTTTCAGCATCATATTAGTTTTTTATAAAATTTTCTATTTTAAGTTTTTTTGGAACACCCCTCTGCATTACTTGCCCTAAAACTTTGGTTAATGTGTAGGTCCGGTCTATATGGCCCTAAAGATTTTATTTGTAATCGAGGTACATGTGTCAACGTATTTAAATTTGCACAGTTAATTATATAATCGACGGTAATTATTTCCTTTTTTGAAAACAAACGGAAACAAACAACGGACACGCAACCGGCAAGGCTTTTAACTACTGACCTACCCCTAATAAAAAGAAACTCATACGTCTTCACTAAGGATAGAACCAGCAACGCGTAGGAAGGGCAACGAATGTTTTGTGTGTGTAGTAATATTATCTTGTTAATTTTGATCAACGCAGGGGCCCATATGAACCAAATAATGACATTCTCTGACCAGAACAGGAAAAGACCTAATGCTTACTTTTAAATCTATGCATTCAGGCCCAAACTAGCCCAGGGCTTTAAGTTGCCTAGGGCCAGTTACTGCAGGGCCCCGCCAGGTCACCGGGGCCCCGGCGGGGATCCTCCCCCTCCAGGCCGATTCAGTCCGGCCCTGAAGACAACCCTTTAGTGGCCAATGATTTTACTGTATACCATGATGTCTTGATAAATTGGACGTCGAATTAGTCGAGTAATAAGACATTGCAGAAAGTTTCTGAATATTCCGCAGGGCTAACGAGACTTACAGGTCAACCGCATAGAGCGACCTCCCTCTAGGCCATGCGAATACTTACTCTGAGTTCTATTCGGTTTATGTGAGGATTGCGAGCCGCATTTTTGAGCGCATGTTAGAGGCAACGATCTCTATATAACAAAGCGGATAGATCTTGATATACAGGGTGACTTCGAAGTTGAGTCATTTTTTAAAACCACATATTCCTTATGAGCAACTTACGTGAAATAAGTGTGAAAAAACATAAAATACATTTTTTTTGAGGAAATTCCACCAAAAAATTTTTTTCTACGATCTTGTCGACGCCAGCGCGTACTTGAGTTTACTAGTAGAGATGGTCAAACATTACTATGCTTTCTCTGGTATAATCGGTAAAATCCTGCATGGGTAAAAACTTGCGTAACTGTGTTATGAGCAGAGTCTCTAAAATATTGTTTATGTGACTAATAAAGGAAGTTTAGCCCACAATTTAACGAAATTTTAAAAAAAAATTGGTTTTCGGCGCATGCGCTGTTTGAAATAAGTCTTTTATGGAAAACTTGCAGCAAACAGGTGATTAAAGATTTTTTGGATATCCTGTATATGATATCTACGAAGTCATAGCTTACCAAGCTATCTTTAAAGTTAACTACGAGAAATAGCCCAACGCAAAAAATTCTCGATTAAATGGCATTTGAAGTAAACCCTATTTCTTTGGAAATTTTTAAAATGAATTTATTCCTTAACGTCGGTATTGTTCAATTCTTGAATAATTTTCTATGTGATATTTATCCTCTTTTAATGTTTGGTTTCGTTGTTGTCCTGAGCTTGACCAATAGCTTCACATAGTGACTACAGCGCAAATGTAACAACAGTGCAAAAGTTTGCACGGCTCCCATTTTTCGTAGGCGTTTTTTAAATGACCCAAAATTAAAGTCAGCTAAACCAAAAAAGTGGTTTCTCATTTTTTTTTAATTTTAGTTTCCGAGATGTAATTTTTTTTCTATAAAATTGTATTTTTCTCATTCGTTTGACGTTTCTAGCCGGTTTGACCAATAGGCATTTTCAAACCTTGTACTCCATTGTACTCGAGAGCACTGAGCACAATCAAGGGCGTGCAAAAATATTTTGTCATAAATTCTTATTTTTATGACCACACCTGAGTTTTAATTTGTGTTGTAGGTCATCTGATATCAACTCTAGGTAAGTGTAGAGCACGTTTTATTAAAGTTTGAACATTTACGACGAGACGGTTTTTTAATTTTTGTCAAAATATCACCATTGGCGTCGGAATGACTTTTTGTAAAAATGGCGGTTATTTAGTCCATGTATCCAAACGAATTTTCTTAATCTAACTTCAGATGATTTTGCTGCTGCCTCAGTAAAAATCATAGAATACAGCTTATGCCACGGGTGTATCTGATTTTGTAATCTCACAAACAAAAGTTTTAAGAGTTGAAAAAGTGAATTGTCCGTTGGATGGAATTGGGCATTGGTTTTGCTTGGCTTCTCGAGCATTTTAAGGTATCATGCGCAATAATTGGTTGAGAAATAAAGTAACTATCGATAAAAATTTTAGTGACCTTATTTATGGTTTACAAAGCAATTTTGCTCCCAGATCTCTAATTTTTGGACAGATTCCTGTAAACGATACATAAAAAATGCTTGGAAGATGGAGACTACTAGAACGAGACTACCAAAATTATTAGGTACTCTTGGATCACTGTTTAGGAAAAGTTAAATAAATTAACTCAGTTCTTTTATATCCTTGTCGATTTATTCCATTGTAGCTTTACCGAATCGCAACATTTTTTTGGAACAATATCCGTAATAAAATTGCACAAAACGAGACAAATGTCTTTTTTTTTTGTTTGAATAGCAACCATGTACCTATTGGCAACGAAACTAAGGTCACTCATCGTAAAGCAAGCTTTACAGGTAGCGAAGCCTGACTTTGATTTTCTATTTTTGGGTTATAATTCGTGACATTTTTTCCTCGGTTTTGCATTGGCGGCTCTTTCTAATTTTAAAAATGGGGTTTTAACACAATCTAAAGATCTATTTAATAATAACAGAGTTTCATGATACTTTGTTGCATCATAAATTTATTTCTAAATACATAAATGTATATACCTTGACTTTCTCAGGTACCTACACTGTGTAAAACAACTTCTTTAAAATAAGACCGAGCCGTCAATGCAAAACCGCGGAAAACATGTCAAAAATAATAACCGTAAATGCCAATCCTATATAATATAATATATATACTGCTTAAAACAAAAACCGAGTTTTTTCAGTCGCATCAGATTTTTTGGAAATCAGCTGTTCTTACATCAAGTTTTTGGCAATTTATATACTCGAAATTTTGGAAGTCTACGGGCAAAGCAGACCTTGTTGTAGCTTCGGCGCACTGAAAGAGATGTAATTAGGTGGTCTGGTCAAATGTTTTCAGGGATTCTAATAAAACAAGTCAACAAAAATATTATTTTTTTAATTTTTAAGTTATCTGTTTTAGCTACCAGTCTTTACACCTTAAATAATTTTTCGGGCTGTGGGGGGCGTATTTATCCCTTTTAAAAACTAAAAACATATAGTAGTGATTGTAATAGAATGAAGTAAAATAGTAATTAAAATGCCCAGTACTTTTTTATATACTCAACCCCCTCCCACCGTTTTCAGTTCAAAATTAAGAAATTTCAATTCTTTTCACGACCGTCTTAAAACCGATAACCAAAATTAAATCGGTCCAGTGGTTTTTAAGATATCAGCGGATTTGTGAGAAACGGCCTGAAGGGGCCCCGAACAGTGGCGGATCCAGGTTTCCCAAAGGGAAAAAAGCAAAAGGGGCCAAAGTAGCAGCAAACATCTTTTCTCGACCAATGGCATAGTCCCTACTCTTCAGAGTTAGTAAATATTACGCGTTTAAAGTGAAATCTGTTCTCCTGCCCTGTACCGACTGAACGTTTCTCGGTCGGATCGTGGGAGAAGCTTGCGCAATAGGGGTCTTTTCACATAGCACGCGACGGCTTGGAGCTAATTTAAAGCTTGCCATTGGTCAAAGCATGTGATGGGAACTATCACATCATTTAAGACCCAGAATACCTACCCTGGACAGTCCGGTCCTGGGTGGGAGAGCAATCAAGCTCGCATTGCGGTATCGACATTCAATTTTCCGTTAAATCTGCTTAGCAGATAATGCAAGAAAATTCAATTGGCTCAGCATGGTAGGTGGAGCAGGAGTCAGGAGAGGATGAAGATAAGATTTTGCTACTATTCATATCTAACACATGATAAATTAGTTTTTGTCTTTCTAAGCACGCTTCCCCAAGGCCAATATAACATTTTCCCATATGGTATAAGTAAACTATAAGAAAAGACGAAAATAGGTATTGTCCCCCCCATATCTACGCCCTT
Source organism: Aspidapion aeneum (assembly GCA_963576565.1). Taxonomy (NCBI): domain Eukaryota; kingdom Metazoa; phylum Arthropoda; class Insecta; order Coleoptera; family Brentidae; genus Aspidapion; species Aspidapion aeneum. The sequence goes on from OY755039.1 coordinate 114,608,124, forward strand.
GCCTTTGAATGGTTGTTGTTCAACTAAGTAGTGTAAACCTTCTGCATTTCCGTTCCTTTGAGTATATGCTTTAATATACATTTTTTTCCTTATTTGACGAAATAAAGGTGTCAGGTTTTATAAGGTTTAACTTTATCGTTATGCTAAAACTATTTTCTCTAAAGAAAAGTTTATTTAAGTGCAGTGTTCCAAGTTAGAGTTTCCGAAGTAAAAGGAAGGAAAATAAATTGCATTTCTGGAATTCAATGATATAAAGAATGTGTTTTGTGTGGTCTTGACGTGCTTTCTGGATTGACGCAGCAAGTGGATGTAGTTAAATTCGAAATTTATTATTTGTAAAATATAGTTACAATATTGTCGAGTACGATTTTGTTTTATATCAAGCCCTTAAACAAGAGTATCGTAGTAGATTTCTTGTGTGTAAAAAAACTTTAACTTACCAAAATAACAAACTGTAAAATATTCTTCAAATAGAAAAATCTTATGTTTCTTCACTGACGATTAATTAGAATTAAAAAGGTATGCTGCAAACTATCTTGAAACTGTATCATTATTAAATAGATCTTTGGACTGTGTTAAAACAACATTTTTAAAATAAGAACGAGCCGCCATGTGCCAATGCGAAACCGAGGAAAACATGTCCAAAATTATAACCCAAAAATAGAAAATCAGAGTGAGGCTTCGCTAACTGTAAAGCTTGCTTTACGATGAGTGAGCTTAGTTAGACCAAAAGTGATTTTATTAACCAAAGCTGGACTATTTGTAATGAGAATATGCCACTTCGTGAGACCAAGGAGTTGCATGAGAACAGTTAGGCCGCAAAATATGTCAATTTTCTTAAATTTGTTAGTTAGGTCGCTTCGTGAGGACGGCGACGAATTGATCGCATCACGTATCCTAACTTATCCGTCGTCGTTGTGATGCTTGTCCCTAGTGGAAATCTGGCAACCCTATTTGTAACTTATACTGTAACTATCAAAGACCGCATGTTATGACGAATATTGTTGAAAATATAATTCTTAATTTAACTTTGAAAACAACGATTTCTTAGCTTATGTAGTTCTCAAATTATAATGTTTAACGAATTTAAACCCCCTACTACCCACATGCAGCACTCCGCCATATTGGTGAGGCTTTTTTGAATAAAATACCTTATTTTGAGTAACAAAAAACTGACGATCATAATAACCTTCCATATCTACGGTATGGATGACTAACAATGTTGCAGGATAAAAGTTGATGATGTTTATAACTTTTTTAAAAACTTTTTCTAGAAAATGCAAAATTACCTAATTTTAAACAGATTTTAAATAAATACTGGTATTATCCAAAATAGCTGTAAAAGTATTTTTCTGTTTGTAACCGCAGCAAAACAAAACATTCATGTCCTTGGATAATAAAACCTCATTAGACAACAGCCAACTATAGAAGCTTTTTCAAATCCATTAACTTAACGAATGTTTGGCTAAAAGCTAAAAACCAATCCGGTTTTATAGCTTGTTTTGTTTCGTTTCCTTTTTAGCAACAGATTAAAAGTTAGAACCGCAAAAACGGAATTAAAGGGAAACGTTACCTTATTGGTTAAAAAATGCCATAAAGAGGTTTCCAATCAATATAACTTTAAATTAAATATAAAGTTTTAATTATTGTAACAAAACGGGATTTGAATATAAATGGTATTTTTGCCATTTATAAGTTTTTGAATATTTTTAATTAAATATTGTTTTCCACGTTAACAAACATTAATAACATGCAAGACTAGGTTAAGAACAAGTAAAATTTAAGGTGACGCACGGTGGTCAGCTTGTCGGTTCTGAATGATCGAAATTATTTAATGGTTTTAATTTTGACAAATTGACGCTGAAAGTTAGGAAATGTCAACTAGCATTTAAAAAATGTGATTTTAATATACTGGGCATTCTGGAGATGGTACAGTCGCCTTTTTATAAAACTTTAACTAAATTTATTAATCTTGCTATACTATATATCAATTTTTTACCACGCACTGGTATTCTTTATCGTAGTCTTTATATTCACTATTTTCACATACATAGTTCAAAAAGGATTGATTTTTATCCTGTGAAACCGGTGTTTAGAGCCACATTTTAAATAAATTACGTCAGCCAATCCCATGCGCCAACGCTGAAACAATAAATCATCGCTAATACAGCGGCAAGAAGCGGCAGCTGAATGTAGCACCTATACAACCCTTGATACATGATTAAAATAATAAAGTCACAAACGCAATGGATACGTAATGATGACTTTTTCAGTCCAATATATATATAATGCATATATATAAATGAAAAATTATAATAACTCAATACACAACTTTTATCTAATTTTTTTAATAAGCAAATTGAAACTTTGCAAATACTTTAATAGTAACAATTATAAATACTAATCCATATTTTAAATATACGTGAAGAAATCACCATATAATCTAGTTTACCAACTTGAAGCACTTTTGAAAATCGCCTTTCCGCGCGGAATAAGCGCAGATCATTATGCAGGCTATCAAACGGACTATGACTTGTCGTCGTAAAGCCCATCACACACAAAAATACTTAAGCGCATAGCATGGCACATAGTGGTGCAAAGCCAATCAGCGATCGAATAGCAGCGGCCATATTGGATTTGCGTAAGAAAAGTCCATAAGGTTGAACTTCTATGCGCCATGCTATGCGCTATGCATTTTTGTGTGTGATCGGCTTAACAAGGGACAACGAGTTACTTGATCGATTTTTTGCATTTGGGGTCTACTAATAAGGTAATTGGGCACTTTTTTAAGACTTAGTGGTTATGATAGAAAATAGTTTGATATTGATGTTTCGATCGTCTAAATTAGACAAGCTGACCTCCGTGCGACGCAGCGACTTCTTTTTTAGCAAATTTTTAGGATCGCTGTATCTTAATAAAAGTTGTATTCGGCTAATCTGTACTTTGAGCCACGAACATCACATTAATTTAGATTTTGTAACTGGAAACAACTAACTAACCATTTTTAATTATAAAAAAAAACGCAATGTGTCATTTTTATTTGTAACGGTTTTCTAAGTCGACGCATTTCTGGGTTTCGCTGGTGTTTTATCTCTTTGTCTGGACCGTTTAAAGCACAGTCTATCTCTTCCTTTGGAAAGCGCTTTAGCATTAGAGTGCTTACACCGAGACGAAAAAAGTCGTATAGTATAGCAATAGCGCACGATGTACGGGTACAAATCTCTCGGTGTCTAGGTAAAACGCATCGATAATATCAGTGCGGTCCGTGTTTTGTTTAGAAGGTTTAATTTTATCTTCGTCTGTGTAGGCAATTCCACCAAACGTACATGTACGCAGAGATTAGTACGCGCGTACTAATCTCAAGAAATGTTCGTGTGTCTGTTGGCCCCTTTAAGTGGGTTTCTGTACCCTTCACTTCGCTTTATATCAGCAAGCCCGGATTTGAGAGGGGTAACGTGGTAATTACACCCCCCTAGAAAAATAAATATGCACTTTTTGCTAACAATTATAGGAAAAACAGGAGAATTACCCCCCCCCCCCTAAATTTTGACTCAGATCCGCGCTTGTATTTAAGGACGGGTTTTTTTATTTAAGGAGGGACATTTTTCAACTGCGCAAATATAAATCTGTCAAATATTTTAATTTCGTTTTTATAAAACTATTACCTTTTTTATTATAACTATTTTGACCTTTATTTTTCAGTTTATTTTAATTTTAAGCCTTTTTATTCTTGCTGTTTCCAGTGTTTTAAAATATTGTTTCTCCGTTTATCTGGTTTTTTAACATCAAATACAAACCATTCGTTGCCCTAAAATCGGCATTTTTAATCAATATAATATCCCAAATCTAAACAGTAGTCCTAAGTAAACTGTTGATTGAATTATTTTACTCAATCAACGTTTAAAATGTTGCTAATTAAATAAACAGGGCGTTTCACGAACATCAAATCAGAGCCATTTTTGGGTATTTACACGGTAAAAAAATTGTCTTAGATCAATGCAAATTGCTTTGGAGTTAAATAATTTGTGCTTTCCTATTTACCAAGAGAATATTTTCTTGTATATAGCACAAAAAAATTACTTGCCTCTTTGTTTTAATGTGAAACGGAAAGTGTTTTATTACAAAACTTAAACCTATCGTTGTTTTTTTGGACTTGAAAAAAGCTTTTGACACAGTAGCACATTCTATACTCCTAAACGTGTAAAAACTATGGGAATCAGAGGAGTGGTGCATAATCTTTTAAGTTCTTGCTTGGAGGGGCGAACCCAAAGGGTGAGGATTGGTGGAACTCTTAGTGGAATCCGCAACGTCACGGTAGGTGTGCCTCAAGGCACTGCGTTGGGCCCGATTCTCTTTTCCATGTACGTTAACAGTCTTCTTAATTTAAAACTAAATGGTAAATTATTATCTCTAAATGTTGACAAAACTAAATGTATATGCTTTAGCTTGAACAAGCGTGGTATGTGACACAGAGACTTTATTTTGCTCCATAATTCCGCCTGTAATCGACATTTAAATGGCTGTACTTGTGTTACAAAAATATTATCTTGTAGATCTATTAAATACCTTGGTGTATATTTTGATTCATTTTTAAAATGGGACGTTCACGTCGATTATGTTAGCAAAAAAATTAGAAAATTAACTTAAGTTCTCGCAGCTAAGACATATTCTTCCATTTAAGTTAACAAAGTTGGGCTATTTGGCTTTCTATTTTTCTTCCTGCAATTCTCGTTAAATTATAAGATATTTCAAGACATTGTTTCACATGATATACAAACAAGAGCCGTATCTAGGCTAAACTATTGCACCTCTTTACAAAACTTTGCAGGGACTCAGCGAACTATCTTATTTACAGGTCCTAGACTCCTTAATCTGTTGCCACTAAACATAAGAAATAAATCTTTAAATAAGGCAATAAAAAGAACTATAAAAATTTGGGTTAAAAATAACTACCAACGAAGTATGTCTGAAATAATTTGGTTTTCATAAAATTAACACATTTCTGTTAAAATAGTATGCTTTATCTGTTTGTGTATTTTGTTAAAAATGTGTCATAACTTATATAATAATAATATGTTAAAACAACTTATGTAATTTAGTCTAAG